>BPLR01003871.1:0-56178 GCA_021605095.1 Caerostris extrusa
AACACAAGATGATTAAAAACATGTTATTTAATAATTAGCATTGTTTGACTTCAGCAAATTTTGAATCTCTTGAGCACAAATGTTGGAATAAAATCTGAATGCAAAGTGCTAATGCAAAAGAACAGCTGTCCACAAAAAAGAAAAAATACAAACACTCAAACGCTGATTTTTTAGTTCATATAAATATTCTGATGTCAATATTGTTGCCATTTACATTAGTTAAAAAAAGTATAAAAATATTTTCAATACGTTTTTGATAATACTAGATAAAAGGTATTGAATTTAATTTGAGTATTTTTAAATTTAAAAATAAATTTGATGTTTCGATAGTATAATTTAGTTCTACAAATTGTTCAGTTAATATAAAATGGAAACAGTATACTAAAAATTTTATAAAGTTACAATAATTAAGGTTAAATAAATAAAAATAACAAATAAAAGTGAAAATAATAAGATTAATTTAGATTTTGAAGCAAAAAGAAAATGTATTTCAATTATCAAGGTTTTGAAATGAAATCACAATTCTATTGTTTTAAGAATGAAAAATGCACAGTTGATAAAAAATGCTTTCATTATGAACTTTCTGCAATAAGATATTAAGCTTTTATTTTTAGCTTTATAAGTATAAAGTTATTAGAAATTAAAATTAATTAATTAAATTATAAAAAAATTAAAAATTTTTTAACATTATGTAAATTGTATGTTCGTTCTTTCCATCTAGATAAATAATTATCAAATAATTAAAAACATAATAATAACGATAAAAGTTCATGTACAGAACTTTAAGTATCATATTATAATAATGGGCGGATGCCTAATTTATCTGTTAATAATAGACTTATTTCTCAACTCTGTGCTACAAGTTTTGACCTCGAGGTTCAGCGGTACCATGGATATTTAGTAGTTTGGAACCAACACTTTAAACCGTAGATTGGTTTAATAGGACTGCGGAGCATTTGGCATAGGACTGACAGCCCTATTCCGTAAAAAAAAACGGCATCTTATTTTTCAAAATGTGCCAGTAGTTAGATGGATTTGGGCGCCATGGGGCTATTGCGCCAGTGAAGAAGAAGAGACATAGCTGACGACAAGAATGGTCTGACGGATGACCAAGACACCTTGCCCAACATGCGATTCTTGGGTCAATGAGGAACAGACGTTTCTAATAAGCGAATCTTTTCGAAGTTCGAATCCTGGTGAAGGCATGCTTTTGCCATAAATGCTTTGAAAGGATAGACTCGATGATGATTGGGTTGCGTTTTACGATATCTGAAGAATTTTGTGCAAGGTTGTCCTCCCCATAATTTCAGGTTTTGAATCTAGGTTGTGGATTGAATGTTTGTTAGTGGCTCGGTCACATTAAACTGAAGGTGCTGTTCTGTTTAGTCCTTATGCACAAAACTAATCGTAAGAGTGACAAACCAATACATCACATAATACATGGACTTCAGTAGTGATGCCCACATACGAGGGGTTTTTTCTAAAAAAGCATGATATAACGCGTAGGAGGAAAAGCGAAAAAAGGAAATAATAAAGTTCACATAAAATCATTGTTTAAATCATCATTGTCTGCTATTATTTTTATTGTTTTATCATATAAGAGAGCTGCTCTAAATATAGATCGTTTATATCAAACAAAATATTAGTAATTAATATTTTGAATGTACGTCTGGATTTTGTTATATTTGATTAAAACTTTTAAAACAACTGGTCTGCGAAAAAAGATCTATGATTTACACGATATTTCTCTTGACTAAACTTTTTTTGATGACACGAATCAATCAGCCGAAGAAAAAAGATTATAGTCAAATAATACAATGATGCACTCTTTGATATTTCCTCCAAATATATTAAAATTTTTGGAACAATAAAGAATTCTAATTTACAAGACACTTTGTTCACGTTTATTTATTTGTTAAATATATATTTAGCATCCATTTGTATCTGGGGATTGACGCGTAATTACAATTTCCAATTTTCAGTTGTTTCAGCAGAATTCTTTTGTAAATTCCATTTCATTTTTAGTAAAAAAAGGAAACAAAAGTAGTTGTAAGTAAGACATCTAAAAGTGCATTTAAAGGAGAGATTTAAAACATCCGATACATTTCAAATAAAAAAAAAATGCAGTTTAGTCTTCTCGAAATACTTCAGACAAAGACTCAAATATTCTTGAATTATTCATAAACACGAATAAACTTTTTTCAAAATATACATTCCTTTTATCCTTTTATTCCCTACTAATCAGCACTAAGACGCGCACTCAAGCAAAATATCGTAGAATAAGTTTGTAGAAAAAGTTTGTGTCGCTTTTTTAATAAGAAAATGGTGTTACTCGCACCTGTTACTTATAAAAATAGCTTTATAAAAATGTTAGTAAACTTAACTTCAAGTTAAAAAAAAAATATATTATCAATGTAGACATTCTTTTTTCATTTTCTATGTTTGATTAAATTTAATTTATAAGATCTTTTTTTACAATATCTTTACACAGGAAAAAAATAAATTATCAATATAAAAAAAAAAATTTACAATTTTAACATTTTTAAAACTTTTTTTGAAATATTTCTCTGAATACATTCGAAATTCGATATTTTATTATACAAGTGGTTGATATTATGAAATTTAATTTTATAATATCAACCCACTGCTTATATGCTTCCTTCTACACACTGGCAAGAGAAATGCTCAGTTGGTCTCAATACTCTCACCTAACAGGAAGTACACAGCTACCTGCGCTCCCAATGAAAACGTTTAGTTTATAATCTCTCCTCCCGAGAGGAATATATATTTATCGCAACCTGCGTATTATTTGGCCTACAGATTCTCACTCGGAGAGGAAGTATATTTCGCGCACCCTGTACTTAGCAAAAGTTTCGGATTTTCGGTTTAGAGATGGAGTCGTTCCTAGAATCTATAATTATCTAACTTTATATGTTTTAACTATTGTTTTGTCTCTAATTGTATGTGCTTGTATTTGTGCTTATGTAAATAAAGCTGTGTGTTCTCAACATGTGCCTCAAGTATTCAACCCAATCACACCCAGTTACAATCTGGTTGTAAGACCTGCATACCACAATCTGATGCCCGGACATGTGATCCGCACCACCAGTACAACAGCAAATAAGTAAAAGATTCAGCGTTATTTAGAGGGCGCCGCATGTCCGCTACCCATTTTTTATGATATAGTTTGAAACAAACATCTTTTAAATATGGCATCACTCATTTAGACCTTCTCGAGTCAACAATAATCCATGCAAGCTAGTACTTCAGAGTACTCCTTTTTAACGCTAATCATTTTAAATTAAAATGTTCTGAAATAGAGTACATTTTGAAAAAAACGAACTAATGAAAGTACGAATTAATTTTTTATAAAACTGCAATAGAAAATATAAATTAAATATATATTGATGATGAACCACTTGTTTTTTAAATGCATTACCGTGAAGGAAGAAATTGTACTGAATGAAAATTATTATAAAGTATTTAAGAATTCTGTTTCCTTCTATTTTATTATTAGAAACACCAAAATTTAAATACAAATATATTATCGTTAAATGTTGTTCAATAATATATTATAATATTATCAAATTTACAATATTTTGAACCCTGGATAATACCAAATTATATTTGGAAGTGTAGCAACGAAATAACTAGATATTAAATATTCTTTTGCGTAGTATACTCTTTTTCTTCAGCTCATCAGCCTCCTGGTGGGCCAAAGCCATCTGTCTACAGTCAGGATTTGAGACAAGAGATGTTTTTTAAAGGGTAGGGTTGTACGCCCTACGTCCAACGCTCATATTAGACTGGAAACCTGCTGTTTAAAGTGAATTCGAACCACTACAAACATCCATGGCACTGAGAGCCAGAGCACTGATCACTCGGCCATCAGTCCCACTATACTCTACAGCATATAAATTATCGATATTACAAAATGTTTGTGAAATTTGTAACAGTTTTTGTGTTGAAACAGCTTTTTGTATCGTGAAAATAAATTAAAAAAAAAAATGTACATTTTTAAAGTACGATAAATAAAATGAGATCCGCTATTAGGTTGAAGAAAAAAAAACATTTAAAAAGCAGAATTTTTAGTTTCAATTGAAAGATAATGTTTTGACGAATTATAATCAAGAAAAACTTTGTTATTCATGAATTTATATTGTTTGACAAATTTGTCTTTAATATCTATACTAATTATGGAAAATTTTGTGTTTATATACATATAAAGGTTTTACAGTTTAAATAAATAATTTATTAAAAATAAATTATTTTTATTGGATAAAAACTTAATTCGTAAACTAATTTTTACAAATTTATATATATATATATATATATTGTATATATCTTTAAAAATCTGAAATATTAAAATTTTGCCAAACAATTTATTTACTCTCTGTAATTAAAATAAGCCTTTTATATAACCATTCTTTATAGCATGTATTTAAAATTTAATTACATAAAAAGTTGAAAACTAGACAAAATGTTTTCTTTAAAAATTCTGATTCTTAGTTAGATAAATGCATAAACTGGAAATTTGAGAGAGTATGCGAACTTTTTGCGCTTTTATATTTTAATAGTTACATTGTTAGTGAAAGATAAAAATGTTCTCATTTTTAACGGAGGAGAAAAAAAATTTGAAACATTTTCCGAGTCTAAAACTTGTGAGAAAAACAATTTAGAAAGTTGCTTTTGAAAAATTAACGCTTGGTCTAAATGTAAAAAAGAATATTTAAATGGATGGCGTAAAAGGATGCGTAAACGGAATTATTGAATAATTAAGTTTTGCAGTCTAAAAAACATGGAATTTTCAATAGTAGAACATTTTAAAGTATAATAGATAGTGAATAATCCTTTATACTTTATTTACATCATTTAATAAAGTTCTATTTCAATAGCCGAATAAGTAAAAAATTAAAACTTTAACTAATTTGACTTTCAGAATTTTTTTTTTTTTTTTTAATCTTTACAAAACTGTTTATTTTCTTTTATTTTCTTTCTTTTCTAACATTATTGAACTAACATTTTTATTTTACTGAACGTCAACTTTTAAAAGTAAAATAATATTTATTTAGTCCAACGAAAAAAAGTTACTTTACTTTGATATTTAATAAGTATATATTGAATAACACAATATATACTTATTAAATATCAAAAGTAAAGTTACTTTTTAGCTATATTTTAAATATAGCTAACTTGTTAGTTATATTTGTATAAAAACATGAATATGTTTTTATCGAAATTGATCTCATATGTTTTCAGCCTATGTTCTCAGCATATGTTCTCATACGTTTAAAAAACGTTATGCAAATATTGTATCACGAATGATGTTGCTAGCCAAATCTGTACTTTATACACTGCCGGATAGCTAGATAATGCCATCTGCTAGTAAAGAACTATTCTAGTGTTAATTTTTTATAATAATAAAAAAACGTTTTACACAGAAAGAATGAAAACGAAGCGAGTTATCTTCATAAAACTAAACTAGATATAAGTTGACTAAACTAATAAAAAAAAATAATAAAACTAAAGTTGACACCGACTTTGGGATCTTAGAAATTTATAACTGTTACGTTGAATCATTTGGCAAATACAAAGAGGGTTCCTCATTTTTTATAATGACTTTGATAAAATATATTCATAAAAGAGGATAATTTTAATTTCTTATGTATTTAGTCTGATATCCTTTTCGTTGAACTTCCATATTACATTTTAATTTCCAAGGTATGTGTTGAGAAAAACACATACCTTGGAAATTTCAAAAGTTGATTTTGTTCCACTCCTCCACCACAATCTTCCAGAGTCTATCCAACTGATTGGGATGCTACTTTTAAAAAAGGTTATTTTAAAAGTCTAAATGTGCAATAAGCCGTAGAAGATACTTCAGAGAACGTTGATGGAATGCATTTAAATGGAATAGACTCAATATCGGTTTTCAATTTTTATACAAATAAAGAGAAATGCATTTAAAGGTATGATTGGTAGCCTTATCCTGTTGGAATTTAACACAATAAAGTTGTTTGGATAAATAGATAGCAATTGCTTTTTGAAGGAATGAATAGGTCTTAAAACACATTTTTGATAGGATCCGAGTCTAATTTTGTAAATAGATTTACTTATTTATTTTGCGTTACGTAATCTAGGTAATTTTCCATTTTTTTCTTTTTGCTTAAGAAAAATATATAATCCCTAATTGTAACTACATAAAAACAGATACAGATACAGATTACAGATATAGATACAGATATAGATACAGATTTTTTTCAAGCTAAAAATAATAAAATTTTTATTTATTTATTTTTTAGCTTGAAAAAATCTGATTTCAAGCTAAAAAAATAATCAATAAATAAAAATTTTTAAAAATGACGTTCACCACTTTTATCAAAACCAATTTAACAATTTCTGTGTACAAAATAGTTGTACAAAATTAATTTGCAGGTAAATAATGAAAGTATGTAGTTACAATTAGTTAATTTAGTATGTAGTTAATTTTCAATAGAGTTTTACAGATGTTTAAAGATTTTGAGATAGTTCTTTTTAATGGGGTTGGTTTGTCTTTTAAAACGTAACATGAGCTGCAATTTTAATTAAGAATTGTACGATTTTACCCGTTTTTTTCTAGTTAAATGTAAGCTTCAACGTATCTTTACTTTTTTTTTCTAATAATTATGTGACTTATTTTGCGTTTAGAAATATTAAAATGATGCTTTTTACATTTTTTTTTTAATTTATCGTACAAGAGTACAAATTCTTTCTTCGTAAAAGGCAAAAAGTATAACCGTAGATTCATCATTTATTTTCTAACGACATTTTAAAGCAAAAATTATTTTAATGATGCAGACGATATTTAAGCACTATTCCGAATGGATGCCATCCAGGTTTTTTTTTATTCATTTAAATTTAATTCATGGAGAAAGTTTAAATCGTTACAAAAATATCTGAATTCCTTCTGTGTTTTTTCCTCTGATATTTTATTCATGTTTAAAAATATTTTTAATCATGTTAACAAAATTGTTATTTATGTTTTCATTCGTATTTCATTAAAAAGAACTGTTCATGCAAATTAATTTTTTTAAAAAGTCTTTTTCAAATGCTTTCGCTATAATTCAATTTTTTTTTCGCAAGAGAAGTCAAATAAAATTATTTTTTAAACCTAATAATCTTGACTTTGAAAAATTTCTTAATTTTTAAAAAGAGGCAAAAATAGACAAATGTATCCTTAAATGGTATTTTAATAACGACTGACAAATAATTTTTTGAATGGTAACAATATATGCAATTTAAAATAAGGGTTTCGAACTTTGGTATTTCAAAAAGTAATTACCCTAATATTTTATTGTTATTTTCCCCATATTATGAAAAATGTTTTCTTTTTTCAACTAATAAATATAGAAGGTCAACATCGAATAATAATCGAATAGTCAACATATAATTTGTTGAAATAATTTAACAAAAAATAATTTTAAATAATTTATCAATACCGATCTTTAGATAAAGTAAAGTTCTTACAATGGACTAATACATGGATTATGAAATTAAATTTTAGTACATTTCAACAAGTAAATTTTAGAATATTTCAACAAGTCCAGACTGTTTCAACAACAATTCGAATAGTCCAGTTTGTTTCAACAACAATTCGAATAGTCAACAGTATTTCGAATAGTCAACAATATTTTAACAATAATTCGAATAGTCAACAATATTTTAACAATAATTCGAGTATTCAACAATATTTTAACAATAATTCGAATATGCAACAATATTTTTAACAATAATTCGAATATTCAATATTTTTAACAATAATTCGAATATTCAGCAATATTTTAAAATAATCCGAATATTCAGCAATATTTTAAAATAATCCGAATATTCAACAATATTTTAAAAATAATCCGAATATTCAACAATATTTTAAAATAATCCGAATATTCAACAATATTTTAACAATAATTCGAATATTCAAGAATAGAATCAAGAATGTTTATAATCAATTTTCAAACGAAAGAATAAAACAATGTAAATGTCGTAAATCTAATATTTAATTTTTTCCAGAAATGCAAGTTTGATTAAATGTAATATTTCAAACATCACATCATATTATAAATATAAAAACCAAACAAGTGCAAAATTTTACATTAGAATGAATTCAGACAGAAACATATTTTGATAATTTCTGTCTGATGTTCTTACGATAATTTTGAATAAAACAATATTTCAGCTTTACGTAACCCTGAATAAAATCAAATAATAAATTGAATTTAGAATGAAGACTGATATAATCAAATTTAGAATTGATTATGAATAAGAAAATTGCATTAAATGTGAGGTTCCTTCTCAAGGAACTTAATTTAATATGAACTAGATATGAAAATTTACAGATATGGTTATGCGAGGAAAATTGAAATAGCCTTTTGTTCAGTAGTGTTCTAATTTTATTTTTTATTTGATTTCAATTAATAAATAATTCTTTTTACTATTTGAATTATTATATATGGAACAAAAAAAAATATTATAATCATTGATCAATAATTTACTTCTGAATAACTAACACTTACAAAATTTCATTAAATTTCAGACAAAGAAAATCATAAACATGCTTTAACAAGTTTCAAACTTAACACCTTTACCACTTCAAATGTGTTGTCAATATGTGTGTTGTTGTTGTGTAAGTATTGTGGTAGTGTATGCTGTGTATGTGTCGTGGTAGTGTATGTGTCGTGGTTGTGTGTGTGTGTATCGTGGTAGTGTACGTGTTCGTGTGCGTATGTATCGTGGTAGTGTATGCACGTGTATGTGTAGTGGTAGTGTATGTGTCGTGATAGCGTTTGTGTGTCGTGGTAGTGTATGTGTCGTGGTAGTGTGTGTGTGTGTATGTGTCGTGGTAGTGTATGTGTGTGTATGTATCTTGGTAGTGTATGTATCTTGGTAGTGTATGTGTGTGTATGTATCTTGGTAGTGTATGTATCTTGGTAGTGTATGTATCTTGGTAGTGTATGTATCTTGGTAGTGTATGTGTCGTGGTAGTGTGTGTGTGTGTAGGGGTAGTGTATGTGCGTTTATGTATCTGGTAGTGTATGTGCGTTTATGTATCTGGTAGTGTATGTGCGTGTATGTATCTGGTAGTATATGTGCGTGTATGTATCTGGTAGTATATGTGCGTGTATGTATCTGGTAGTATATGTGCGTGTATGTATCTGGTAGTATATGCGTGTATGTATCTGGTAGTATATGTGCGTGTATGTATCTGGTAGTATATGTGTGCGTGTATGTATCTGGTAGTATATGTGCGTGTATGTATCTGGTAGTATATGTGCGTGTATGTATCTGGTAGTATATGTGCGTGTATGTATCTGGTAGTGTATGTGCATGGTAGTGTATATGTGTGTGTGTGTGTGTGTGTATGCATCGGAGTAGTGTATGTGTGTACGTATTGTGGTAATATATGTGTGTCTTTGGTAGTGTATACTCGTGTGTTGTGGTATTGTGCGTGTATTTGTGTTGTAGTAGTATGTGTATTGTCGTAGTGCGTATTGTGATAGAGTCAACTTCTCAGAAAATGATTTCTGTTTCTGCGGAGAAATGTGAGACCCATTTCATTATGCAACTACTTGTCCTCTTACAGAATCTTGAATTCTTAAAATCTTAATCTTCTATTAGCTTTTCTTACATTCAGTAACACATACTTTTCGTTATATGAATACTAAAGAAATACAAAGTTAATACAGTTATTTGAACTAAATTTGGAATAAGTAAGGTAAGAAATCAGTAAATGGGGCAAAATCAATGTTGTTACAGAATATACAGACACGCCCAGTTTAAAAAAAAAAGAGAAATAACATGAAACACTATTTGACTTGATGCAAAAATTAAGTTTAGCTTTTGGCTAATATCAATATGAGTACACTAATAGTAAATTTTCTTCTTACTGACGGAACAAACCCCCATGGTGAACCAAGATCGTCCGTCTACTGGCAGATTTCGAGACATGGAATGCTTTTTTAATTGGGTAGGGTTGTCAGCCATACGCCCAACGCTCTACAGTTATATTAAACCGGGACCTACGATTTAAAGTGATTACGAACCACCACAAATATCCAGGATACCTCTGGATTCTAACTCGAAACCTGTGGTACCGATAACCAGTTAATCGACCATCAGGCAGTTTGATGAATACTACCTCACAAAAATTAAGAACTTGTAAAGCGTACTTCGTGAGTCATAACCTTTTAATGAACAAAATATAAGAAAAAATTTATTTATCTATACAATATCTCTTCTTCATTGGCACAACAGCCCTAAGGTGGACCAAGGGCGTCTACCTACTAGCAGATTTCGAGACAGGAAATGTTTTCTTTTATAAGGTAGGCTTTTTTTCTATATTCCTTTATTATATTATTATTATTCTATTTTATATATTCTCTTATTTCTTTTTATAGGGTAGGTTTTTTTTTTGTAGGTTTTCTTTTTTTATAGGCTTTCAGCTCTACGCTCTAGACATATTAGACTTGTACCTACGGTTTAAAGAGGATTTAGAACCCCTACAAAAATCCCTTCTCACCGGGACTCGAGCCCGAAACACGTGGCACCGAGAGCCTGACCTCTATTTACTCGGCCGTCAAGCCTCACAAGTAGTAAATGGAATATAAATATATTTAAAGGCAAGAAAATTTCTTTAAAATTACATTACACAAGTAAAAGCAAATTAAAATTTTACTCTTGATATTCAACACATTTTCAATGCCAGAAATTCCCATGAGATAAGTTAATTCGATTCAAGTGTTTGCTATCATGAAAGATTAATTTTTCGTGACAAAAGAATGAATAAAAATAAGACAACAGGATTAAATTTATTTACATTAGCAAGAATTCATTCCCTTGTCATAACATCAACATTAATTGCTTTATATTTATTTTTTGAATCGAATTGCAATTTGAAAGCCCCTAGTTTAACCGAAAAGAATCGCTACTGAATTGAAAACATTGTTTGAACTTCATAAAATGCTTAGACAGCAGTTTTGCTCTAAACCATTCTGTTTGATTAAAAAATAATCCAACATATTCTTTTCTTGGAGCCAAAATGATTAAAAATCATGTTATTTAATAATTAGGAATGTTTAACCTCAGCAAATTTTGAATCTCTTGAGCACAAATGTAGTAATAAAATTTGAATGCAAAGTGCTAATGCAAATAGAACAGAAAAGAAAAGAAAGAAGTATATAAACATTCCAAAGGCTGAAAAGTTTTATTTTTGTATATATAAATATTCTAATGTTAATTTATTTTTTTGCCATTTACATTACTAAAAATGCATAGAAATATTTTTTTCTTCTGTTTTTGAAATGTATTGGAATTAAATTACTGAATTTAATTTGAGTATTTTTAAAATTTGAAATGAATTTGAAGATTAGATAGTATAACTTAGTTCTATAAATTACTCATTTCATTTAAAATGGATTAGTGTCAGTAGAGATCAATAAAGTAAAATGTATAAAAAGTTACATTAATTGAGGTGAAATAAACAAAATAAATAAAAGCAAGTAAATAATAAGAGTAATTTGGATTGTGAAATAAGAAAATGTATTTTAATTATTAAACTTTTGAATTTATTAAGTTAATTCCTGATGAGCGAGTGAATAGCGTTCTGGTGCTCAATGCCCCAGATGTCGGGTTCGAGTCCCGGAGCAGAAATGGATATTCGTAGTAATTAGAAATTCCCTTTAAACCGTATATTGTCTAATATGACCGTAGAGCGTTGGGCATAGAGCTGGCAAATCTATCCGATAAAAAGTAAATTTCTCTTATCTCGAAATCTGCCAGTAAAGTAGACTTTCAAAGTTCGAATCTTGATGATGACATGCGTTGCAATCAATGCTTTAAAAAGCTGTAGATTCAGCTATGACTGGAGCATTGGAGCATTTTGCATCGACTTAGAATTATCTGAAGAATTTTGTGCCGATTTTCCACCACATAATTTCAGATTCGAATCCTGGCTGTGGCTTGATGTTTGTTAGAGTCTTGGAATCTTGGAGTTAAAACTACAAGTCCCAGTCTGTTTAGTCCTCGTATGCACAAAATGAAAATAGAGTGGCAAACCAAACCAATACACCACATAATACATGATCTTCAATAGTGATGTTCACATACTATGATTTTTCCAAACAAATGCTGATACCATAATGTGTGGGAAGAAAAAAGGAAATAATATACTTCTCGTACCTTTGAATTTAAATCATTGTCTGCTATTATTTTTGTTGCTTTAAGATCATATAAGAGAGCTTTCTAAATATAGATATATATAACATATTAAACAAAAATATTAGTAGTTAACATTTTAAATGTCCAGTGGAATGCCGGTGGACTGTCTCAATGCAAGTGCGCAGAGCTTTTGCAGACTCTGTGTGAGGAGGATATTGATGTCTTTAATATTAAGGAGGCTAATTTGACAATCGACTGCCTGCGAAACCATCTTTACAGACTCAAAATTGTTGCTTCCCCGTTCCTCTGGAGAGGCCATGGACTCCACGCATCTACTTCACTGTCCTGCTCTGAGCAAGACTCTTCTCGCCGAGCGATATTGGGAGGCTAGTGATATGCTAGATTAATGAACTCTGTTTCAGCATGTTTTGTTGTATTCTCTGTTCTTTTTTTTCGTTGTTCTTTTATTGCTGTAATTGTTCATAACCTGCCATTGGAAAAAAAAAAATAGAAAAAAAAACATTTTAAATGTACCTTAGAATTTGTTATATTTGATTACAACTTTTAAAACAAATGTTTATGAAAAAGATATCTGTGATTATACGATATTTCTTTCGAATAATCTTTTTTTTTTTTTTATGGCAGGAATCAATCATGAAGAAAAATTATAGTCAAATATCAATGATGCCCTCTTTGACATTTCTTCCAAATATATTAACATTTTGGAAACAATAAAGAATTCTAATTTACAAGACACTTTGTTTATTTACTTTAGCAGTATCTGGGGATTGAAGTGTAATTATAATTCAAGTTTTCAGTTGTTTCAGCAAAATTCTTTTTGTAAATTCCATTCCACTTTTAGTAAAATAGAAGAAAAAAAATGATTTGTAGGTAAGATATCTAAGTGCCTCTAATTTATTATTGTTATTGTTTATCATATATGAGAGCTTCTCTAAATATAGATCGTTTATAACAATATATTAAACAAAAATATTAGTAGTTAATATTTTGAATGTACTTTTAGAAATTCCTTATATTTGATTGCACATTTTTAGACATCTGCGAAAAAGATAGCTATCATTATACGCTATTTCTCTAGAATAATCTCTCTTTGATGACAGTAATCAATCACGAAGGAAAAGATTATATTGAAGTAATGCAAATATGCAGAGTTTTATATTAACTCAAGTGCATTAAAAAATTGGGAACAATAAAGAATTCCTAATTTACTAGACACTTTGTTCATATTTTTAATAGTTAAATAAATAAATATTTAGCATCCATTTGTATCTGGGGGTTGATGTGTAATTACAATTCAAATTTTCAGTTGTTTCAATAGGAATTCTTTTGAAATTTCATTTCAGTTTTTAGTAAAAGAAAAGAAAACAAAAGTCTTTGTAGGTAAGGCATCTAAGTGCATTTTAAGAGAGGCTTAAAACATCCGATACATTTCAAATAAAGAAGAAATGCAATTTAGTCTTTCCGAAATACTTCAGACAAAGTTTCTTGAATTATTCATAAACATTCTCTTTCAAAATATACATTCCTTTTATCCTTTTTTTTTTTGCTTCTAATCAGCACTAAGATGCGTTGAAGCAAAAATATCGTAGAATAAGTTTATTGAAAAAGTTTTTGTCTCCTTTTTTAACAAGAAAATGGAGTTACTCGCATTTGTTACGGATAGATGTATAAAAAGTAAACTTAACTTCAACTTGAAAAAACCAAACTATTATCAGTGTGGGCATTATTTTTTTCTCTTTTACTATGTTTGATTAAATTTAATTTATAAGATCCTTTTACAATAGCTTTTCACAGGAAAAATAAATTATCAATATAAAAAAAAAAAATTAACAATTTTAACATTTAAAACTTTTTTTGAATATTACTCTGAATACATTTGAAATTGGATATTTTATTATACAAGTGACTGATATTATGATATCTAATTTTGTAATCATGCTTTCTCCTATACACTGGCAGCAGAAATGCTCAGTTGGACTCAATACTCTCACCTAACAGGAAATACAAAGCAATCTGCGCTCCCACAGAGAAACGTTTAGCTTATAGTCTCTCATCCCGAGAGGAAATATATTTAGCACAACCATACATATTGTACTACAGACTCTTACCCGGTGAGGAAGTATATTTCGCGCAACCCGTAATTAAAAAAGTGTCGGATATTCTTCTTAGAAATGGAATCTTTCCAAGAACCTATAATTATCTGTCTTTAAAATGTGTTAAATATTGTAAATCTCTAATTGTATGTGTGCGTGGTGTTTCTGCTTATGCAAATAAAGCTGTGAGTTCTCAACTTGTGCCTCAAATATCTACGCAGTTTTTGTTTAAATTATTTGTTTAATTATTTTATATTGTGTAATTATTTAAATTTTGTATAAGTATGTGATCTTTCGAAGTTCGAATCCTGGTGAAGGCATGATTTGCCATCAATGCTGAAAAGAATATATGCATCGATGATTGGGGTAGCCAGTTGGGATTTTGTGCCGGTTGTCCTCCACATAATTTCAGGTTTGAATCTTAGCTGTGGCATGGATGTTTGTGAATGGTTCGGAATCCATTAAACTGTAGGTGCTGTTCTGTTTAACCCTCATCATTGCACAAAATGACCGTAGAGGGGACAAGCCAAAACAATACACACATATGCATGGTCTTCAACAATAATAATGTCACAATACGATGATTTTCTAAAACAAATGCTGATACCATAATGTGTGTGTGAGGAAAAAGGAAATAATATACTTCACATTCCTTTGAATTTAAATCATCGTCTGCTATTATTTTGTTTTATCATATAAACGAGCTTCTCTAAATATAGATCGTTTATATTAAACAAGATATTAGTAGTTAATATTTTGAATGTACATTAGGATTTTGTTATATTTGATTTCAACTTTTAAAAACAGAATTTCTGCGAAAAGATATCTATATGATGACACGATATTTCTGTTGATTAAACTTTTTTTGATGACACGAATCAAAAGAAGAAAAAGATTATAGTGAAATAAAACAATGATGCGCTCTTTTTGATATTTCCTCAAATATATGAAGATTTGGGAACAATAAAAAATTCTAACTTACAAGACATTTTATTCCTGTTTATTTATTTGTTAAATATATATTTAGCATCCATTTGTATCTGAGTATTGACGCGTAATTACAATTTCAATTTCAGTTGTTTCAGCAGAATTCTTTTGTAAATTCCATTTCCACTTTTAGTAAAAGAAAGAAACAAAAGTAGTTGTAGGTAAGACATCTAAGTGCATTTTAACGGAGACTTAAAACATCCATTTACATTTCAAATAAAGAAAATGCAGTTGAGTCTTCCGAAATACTCAGACAAAGACTCAAAGATTCTTGAATTATTCATAAACACGAACAAACTTTCTTTTGAAAATATACATTCCTTTCATCCTTTTCTTGCTTCTAATCAGCATTAAGATAGCTGAAGCAAAATATCGTAGAATAAGTTAATAGAAAAGTTTTTTGCCGCCTTTTTAGTAAGAAAATGGAGTTACTCACATTTGTTTACGGATATCGATATAATAGTAAACTTAACTTCAACTTAAAAAAAAATATATTATCAATGCAGGTATTCTATTTCTCATTTTCTATTGTTGGTAAAATTTAATTTATAAGATATTTTTTACATATTTTTCACAGGAAAAGGAAATAAATTATCAATCTAAATCTCAAAAGTTTTAAATGGTAAATTGTTAATATTTTTCTCAGCTATATTCGAAATTCGATATTTTTTTATTATACAAGTGGTTGAGATTGGCAAAATCTAATTTTTGTAACTATGTTTCCTCCCACACACTGACAAGAGCATTCTCCTGTGGCGTTCAGGAGAAATGGTCAGTTGGCTCAGACTCTCTACCGAGAGGAAGAACAGCGAAATTCGCGTGCATTGGGAAACGTTTACTTTATAATTTTCATCGAGAGGAAATATATTTAATAATCCTGTGTATCAGTTGGACTACAGACTCTCACCCGGAGAAGTATTTTCCGCGTATCCTGCGTGTAGCAGAGTTCGGGTTTTTAGCTTAGAAATGGAGTTATTCCACGAATCTATAATTATCTATCTTTAAACGCGTTCAATGTTTTGTGTCTCTAATTGTATGTGTGTATGGTATTTGTGGTGTGTGTGGTGTGTTTTGCAATCTGTTCCTCAGCTATCTCAACTCAACTTCACACCCTAGTTACATTCTTGTTGTCCAATTTTTGCATGACAATCTTGGCGCCCGAATTGGGCCTTGTAATTTTTTCCAGTACAACTTTTTTTATAACATTGTTATGTGAGAGTTATTTAAAAAAGCATACTTAGCGTATAAGTACGGTTCTAGGAATTAAAAAAAACCTCAAGCTCAATTATTAATTCCGTATTAAGCTCATTTATTATTCAAGCTCTATACAATCACTATTAATCAATAGGTATATAATAGTAATAACAATGCTGGTAAAATAGTTTGCATGGGTAGTTGGGTTACATAATAGCTGTTTTCAGAGTTTTCTCAATACTACACAAATGTGGGACAGCAGCCCCAAAAATCATCATGGAATTCATTCATTGGTCTTTGATGGATTTGTCCATGACATATATAAGTGGGAAACTAGGCCGACCAATGTTCAAAAATAAGCATCAAAGATGCTTTTAATATTCACTAATGTTTTTCATTCATGCAACTATCACTAATATTCTGACATACCTACTTTCAATTAATAAAAAAATCAAGTGATCTTGTTTTATTTTTTATTTTTAACTAATCTCACCTTTGCATCCTTTCCTTAAAATAAACACTGCTATATCAAATATTTCAAACATTATCACCGAGTACCACTATTTGTGTTACCAGTATTTATATTTTTAGCAATTTACTCCTTAAATTCAAACACCCCGAATGTACTTGTTTAACCTAGTTAATTTCAATCTCTATTGCAGATGACTGACTAAAAAGTTAATTTCCTTCCGAATAAATCTACTAGTGAAATCCCGTTGCAGTAGCGTAATGACTCTCCCATTTTCAGGGGAGCAGATTAAATTATTGAAATTGATTTTTGGTTTACTAATAGGCTTTCAAAAAAATACTTTATACAACATTTAATATAATTTTTAATAATATTCATGTATATATTTATATTATATTTATGGCATTTTATTTTATTAAATATATATTTTTTTAAATTTTCCTTTTATATACTTTTTAAACAGTGACTGTATACAGACGCAAAACAAGTATTGTGGTTTAGTTGGATTTTTTTCACTAAATTTATGACAATCATGTTTCTAATTTCTATTAGATAAGTATTCTACTAGTTAAATTTCATGTTGTGATCAATACTCTACAGCAGGAAGATCAACTCGCGGCCCGCCTTGAACGTATTTGTGGGCCCGTGAGATGTATCCACACTTTTTACAAAATATATTTATTTTATAATGGTCAAAATAGGAAAAACCAATGTAATTAAAAATACAGTATGTGTGCATCCATATATTCAAAAATTAACTGTCGAAATTACGAAAAAAAAAAAAAATTAACCTTGATTTTTAAAATAATATTCTTACGAATACATGGCAGATATTACCTGATTTATTTATGATTTTACAGTTATGAGTTCACAGAATAATTAAATTATATTCTGTGAATCCATGATGAGCGGGCATCTTGGAGCATCTAATATAACAGGTTATATGTTTCACTTTAAGTGACCATCCCTAGATACGCACAGTTGATTGCTGATTGCAGAGCAAACCAGACTCTTAGTTGAAATAGTTAGCGCTTTTGGTTCAACTTACACCTGCGAATCGTTTGTTTCGAAAATGAAAAAGTGGCTGAACACAAACACGCTCAAATATAACGGACGTTAACCCTGCAACATCAATTGCGATACAAATACCGAAATTGAGATCGATTTGTAAAGCTAAGTGGAAGAGTGGGGAATAATTAAATTATATTCTATGAACTCACGATGAATGGAGGAACAAATATCGCACTAGTAAAATGAATATTTTTAAAGACCTCATTTTTTTATTTCGTTTATATTTATATATTTTTTGTATTTCATTTTTAATGTTATACATTTCCTACACTGTGGAAATACAGGGGTGGCCAACTCGTGGCACATCTACAGAACATTTTTTCGGCCTATGAGTTTTATCACACTTTTACGAAACGTATTTATTTTATAATGACCAAAGTAATGAAAACCAATGTATTAAAAAAATACGTTATGTGTCCATCCATATATTCAAAAATGAACTGTCAAAATTAGGGAGAAAATTCACTTTGATTTTAGAATAATATTCTTGCGAATATAGGACAGATATTGACTGTTTCATTTTTCAGTTATGAGTTTGTAGAATAATTAAATTATATTCGGCGAACTCATGATGCGCTTACATCGATTTGTAAAGGCTATGAAGAAACAAATATTGCACTAGTAAAATAAATATTTTAATGATTTCATTTTTTTTTATTTCAACTATATTTACATATTTTTTATATTTCATTTGTAGTGTTATATATTTCTTTACAATATGCATTTAGTATCATTATTATTATTATATTATCTATGTTCACGTGTAAGAATAATAGTAAACACAACAATAATAACGCATTATGTTTCAATTTTTCACTCCAAAAATGTCTATAGTGGGTCTAAATGTAATAGGGAATATATAATTTTATATGTCGCCGCGGAGTTACGATGCATTTCCAAAGTTGGCCGTAAGATTATTTGGGTTGGCCATCCCTGCCCTACAGAGATACAGATTACCATGCTGAAAGTGCAGATGTACACCCTCCTGCAAATATTCCGTAATGGTACTTTTTTTCCTGTCTCAAAAGTTAATTAGTTCGGTTGGGAGAGCATATCACGATATCGAGCTTCATTAAAGACTCTTTCCACTTGAAGGATATCCGCAAATTTATCCGGCAATTTATTTTCAAATTACTTGAAGAGCATGGATTGTATAATAGGAACCATTACCCTTTTATGCAATTTTTAAAGACAATTGTTTCTAGTTAGTACTTCTCATGAAATAATCGTAAAAAAAACTTATCAGCATAATATTCTTGCAATTGATATTTAATAAGAAATAAGAGATGATTTTTGCAGGGTTTATACGATATTCAATATTTATAATCTAGCATAGGGGACGCTTTGAGCTCGGAACCACAAGTTTTAAGGTTCGAATCCCGGCGGTACCATGTATGTTTGTAGTGGTTCGGAATCCACTTTAAACCGTAAGTCCCTGTTTAACTTGATCGTTGAGCGTTGCAGGGGGTATTGTTGCTCCGCGTCCGTAACTTATCATCTTAAAGCTACAAGCATCTCCTGGGTAGTGCTAAGTCAGTAACGTCTGTGCAGTGCTTGGCTTAAGGCATCAAAAAAAAAAATATATAGAATTGTATTTGTTGACGATAACAAGGTGTCCAGCGAATTAAAAAAAATTTCACGTAATTTAAAATTCATAGCACAAGAAAAAAAAATTATTACAATACCTCCAGTAACCCAAAATTGTTTTTTTCTTCTAAATCTCACGTTTTTAAAATATCTGTGTAAATTATTTAAAATTATTTGATCTAATTTTGAGTTGACATTAAAATCAATTTATGAAAAACTACTAGTAATTTATTAAATGCAAATATATTACAGGAATGGATAATTTTTTTTTTTTCATGACGAACATCAATAACTTAAAGAGTGGAGAAAAAAAAAAGCAAAGGTAAACTAATCTAGTGGCCATTTATCGAAATTCTTATAAATTCTGGAAATTTTTTTATGAGATTTCAATTTATTTATTATTTTTTGTATCGATGTATGTAGCGAAAACGTCTACAAATTTAAAGCTATAAAAATAAAAAAAATAAATTCAATTTTCTCTATTTTTGCATTTACTTAACAAAATATACAATAACCCGATATTAATACAATAGTCGTACTTTTTAACTAGTCAGTTATTGACAGTGGAAATCCAAGATCTGCATTGAAGAAATAGATGGAT
Source organism: Caerostris extrusa (assembly GCA_021605095.1). Taxonomy (NCBI): domain Eukaryota; kingdom Metazoa; phylum Arthropoda; class Arachnida; order Araneae; family Araneidae; genus Caerostris; species Caerostris extrusa. The sequence goes on from BPLR01003871.1 coordinate 20,216, forward strand.
CATTGGCAATTAATGTGTATAATTCAAATATAATGAAAAACTATGAAGAGAACTATTTTAAAGACCATTAAAAGCCCTAAATACTTATTGGGTACAAAAAAATGGGAATCACAATTTTAAATAATTTTTATAAAAATAAGAACAAAATAAATGTTGTCTATATTTTGCAATTATTAAGCAAAATATACAGCAACCTAATATTTACACAATAGCCATACTTTTATAACTAGTCAATTAACAGAGAAATCCAAGATCTGCATTGAAGTAAATGAATTATTAACAATTAATTATGTCTAATTCGAATATAATTAAAACTATTGATAAACAGCAAATACACCAAATACTTTTTTCCCCTAATGCAACTGGCAATAAAGAGATGTCACAAGCAAGGGCTGCACCGCTGTTACTCATTTAGCACTACCCTTGGGGCATATGTAGCTTGAAGATATGCTACGGATGCGAGTAACACTATCTCCACAACGCTATACAATCATATAAGACCGCGATATACGGTTTACAGTGGATTCCGAATCACTACAAGCATCATGGCACCGCCGGGACTCGAAAACGAAACCTGTGGTACCGGGCGCCAGAACGGTAGCCACTCGGCCATCAGGCTTCCTATGCCAAATACTAAATAGATAAAAAAATTGGGGTATCACAATTTGAATTTATTTATAAATTCCAGCAGATAACTTAAATCTGTTGTATACGGTTATTAAGAAATTAGTTATTTTTAAATGCATAAGTAACATTTAGCAAGAAATGTTTTCAGGAAAATTTGTTAGAAAATATCTAGGGCATCGAATTGCATATTTTATTTCTGTGCTGTGTTATAGATTGCATTTGAATTGAAACTAGTTTATCGAACTTAATAGTAAAATGAGGAGTGGTTTTTTAAACTCACAATAATTGACATAAATGCGCAATCAACAAGCGCTCAGTTTAACCATGTAGAAGGGTAAATATATCGTGGCTTCATCATTTTTTATGCTAATTTGACATAAAGCAAACATGTGTAAGAGTTCAATGCTTCTTCGGGTTACCATGGTATTCGGACGTCAGACTAGACAGTGTCTCATTTTTTTTATTATTGCATGCAAGTCCGTAATGTTTGAGAGACAAAAAAATAAAATTATGAAAGCATAATTTTATTTACTCAACCGAAATTACCAGTAGAGAAAAAAAATCTTGTTTGTTAAGGTTGGAAAAAAAGTGTGTTCTCTGAGCATTAATTTGAGAAGGTTTTCTATAACAATAATACTTGAAAATAATTTGTTTTAAAACATTTATTTTGTGGTTTATTTCTGTAATACGGATAAATTACATCCAAGGCACAGAAAGAAAAATATATTTACAAAAATGGGCTTTAGTAACTTAATTTATTGTTTTCAAGTAAACATGGTATAAAATAAAATACATGTAAGCATTTTAACAGAACGTTTATTTTTAATACCGATTATTTGTCATTGGAATAAAAATAAGCATTGAATTTGAGAAATAAATATTGTATATTAAAAAAAATTAAATGAAAGATTTATTTCCAAACATTTGAATGTTCTATGACAGTGACAATTTTCCTGTGATATTGCCAATAGATTTCTTTGCCCTATGTTAAAAAAAAAAAAAAATAAACACTTTAATTTAATATTTGTATGCACATATTATGCATTTTGTTGTTATTTAAGTATTGAGTATGTAGTGAGATTTAAGTGTAAGGATGTTTTGCTAAAATCTTATCACTTTTCATATTTAATAAGATGCAGTTAATACACTGGTGAGCAAAACTTAAGCAACAATGTAAAAAATTTAGCAGATAGCCATGAAATTGCAGAAAAGGAGGTCTGGAGATCAGTACAATGAACACGTAAGTCAGTAGAAACGTCATGCGTATGCAAATATCAGGAACGAAACGCCGCAGGCGACGTGAGCGTACGCAAAACGCGTGATGTCGGCGCGCGCAGCTCAACAGTAGAATAAAAGGAAGGACGGAGACGCAATTCCAACATATTCGCTGCAAGTGCCAATGAGTCAGTTCGTGAAATATGGCTAGAAGAAATCACCTGAATGACTTCACGTGGAAGAATGATCGGAAATCTGGAGGAGGGGCGTACTGTCACCAGTGTAGCTGCAGAGTTCGGAATCAACAAAAGTGTCGTTTCGCGCGCTTGAAAAGCGCCAAACCACAGTTACAGCTGTTAGAAAGGTTGGTGGTAGCTTCCCGAGGAAGAAAACTGCAGGTGAGGACCGACATATGGTCCTGCAGGAGAAAAGAGGCCGACTGCAGCCAGTCAACAAGCGCCATTGCTCAGCAACTCTGTAAGCAACGGGGCGACAAGTGTCCTTCACAAAGTGGGCCTATTCGCCCGCCGTCCTGAACGCTGCCTCCCCGTTAAAAGTTTGGCCACCGACGCCACCGTTCACAGTGGTGCAGAGAGCACAAAAACTGGACAACTGATCAATGGAGTCGTCCTCTTTATGGATGATAGTCGATTCTATATCAGAAGTGATTCTCGTCGTGTTTTGATTTGGAGAGAGGTCGGGACCCGGTTTTATCAGTAACCTCAAGGAAAACACACCGTTATGGTGGTTCTGGAGTTCTTGTCTGGGGGAGGCATTTTGCTGAACGGGCGAACAGAGCTCCACGTTTTCGACAGAGGGTCTGCAACCGGGAACCGCTATTGTGAGGGGAGGTACTTCATTCCCCATGTGCGTCTGTTCCGAGGTGCCATTGGCCCAGTCTTCATTTTTATGGATGGCAATGCACGGCCACATCGGACTCTTGCTGTTGAGGAACTACTGGAAAGTGAAGATATCACCCGAATGGATTGGCCAGCATACTCCCCAGATTTAAATCCCATCAAACATGTGTGGGATGCTTTGGGGAGACACATTGCAGCAACCTTATATCCTCCGGAGAACACCCAACAACTCAAACAGATGCTGATTGAAGAATGGGCACTCCTACCGCAAGAAATTTTGCACCAGCTGGTTTTGAGTATGCGGAGACGGCGCGCGAAGCAACCATTGCAGTGAGGGGAGGGCATATCCCATATTAAGGAACATCTGCTTACTGTTCTTCCTCTTGGATAGACAATCATAAAGCACGATACTATGCTGCGTTCAATAAAGCTTGTTTTTGTTTGGTTCCATACCGTATGCATTGCATTCCTTTTTCAGCGCCGATGTTTTTCGTCATCCTTTACGTACATAATACTCTCCCTCATTTCTGAATGTCAGGTCTCTCAGATGATTTCTCGTGGAGTTATGGCAAAAAAAAAACCAACTGTTGCTTAAGTTTTGCACACCAGTGTGTTATGTGAACTCTTTACAGACCAAATCCTTGAAATAAAAACATAGATAATGTATGATTAACATCTATATTCTAAACGTAATAAATTATTTATTTAACTTAACAAATATTTTTTTTTCTAATGCAGTTTAATAGACCATGAAATAGACCATATAGAATACCATTAGAATAATTGAATACCAAATAGACCATGATCTTTTATGCCAAAAGGGCTGCACCGACGCTACTCCCTTTGCACTACCCAGGGGGCGCGTGTAACTTGAAGATATTACTTTTACTTTTCCCATTTAATAAGATGCAGTTAATATTATATGAACTCTTTACTGATCAAATCCTTGAAATTAAAAAGGAAGATAATGTATGATTAAGCATCTCTATTCTAAACAAAATAAATTGTTTATCTTTATATTAACAAAAACTGTTTTGATTAAGATTCACCAATCCATTACTTTGATTTAAAATATGTCATTTCCATACAATGTAAACACTCTCATCAAAATCTTTCAAACCGAGATTAATATTCGAAACCATCTAGAACTCACTAATTTTTCTTAACGTGATTCAAATACTCTTTTCTAAGAATATACTGACGAATCTTATTAAGCCTTCTAGAAAGCGTCTTTAAGGCAGAAACAACAAAACTTTTATCAGATTACGCGCACCTCTAAACAGAACACACACCCAAGGTCAAACTGCGATTAAAGCTCATAGACATTATTCAGTTCCGATAAAAATATGCCTGGATTTAAAAAAAAAAAAAAAAAAAAAAATTCCCCCATGTTCCTCGCTATAGTCTTGTTACTAATTATCATCACTGGAACAACGCGTTCAGCTAATTAAGTTGTCAGAAAGTTGTGTCCTAATCTGCAATTTCGTTTTTATTTAATATAAACACCTACTATCTTGAAACCTCAAATTTAAATTATTCTAAATAACTTAAATACTGAAATTTATGTTGTAAAGTCTAACTAAAATTGTTTTGACAAAAGTTAATCACATTAAAATTGGATATTAATGAAGAAAAAGTTTTGATAAATGTGATGTATATTTGGCTATTCTACTTTAAAACTAGCCGAATTGTGCATTGCCCTTTTCTTCATTTAATTCAAAATTATTATTGGAAAACTGTAGTTGAACTGTGGTTGCTACTTATTATTAGCATGAAACTGTAGTTAGAAATAATAATGTAAAATATTTATTAATTGTCCATTAAAAGTTTTGATTGTACTACAACACTTTATTTAATTTAACATCATACCTAATCTTCAAATAAAAATTAAAAACTGTGTAAATATTATGTAGTGATATTTGCCTTCTATTTTTGTATAAGGATGTTTTGATAAAATCTTTCACATTTAATAAGATGCAGAAAATATATGAACTCTTTACTGGCCAAATCCTTGATATTAAAACAGTAGATAATGTATGATTAAGCATCTGTCTTGTAAACATAATAAATTGTTTGCTTATCTTTAACATATATATATATATATATAACATAAATTGTTTTGATTAAAATCCACCAATCCATTACTTTGTTTTAAAATATGTCATTTACACACAATGTAAACACTCTCATCAAATCCTTTCAAACTAAGATTAATATTCGAAACCATCTATTTTTTTATTGTAGTTCGAATACTCTTTTCTAAGAACATACTGACGAATCTTATTAAGCCTTCTCGAAAGTGTCTCTAAGGCAACAACAAATCTTTTATCAGATTACTCGCATCTCTAAACACAACACACACCCAAGGCCAAACTGCGATCAAAGCTCATAGACATCATTTAGTACTGATAAAAATATGCCTGGATTTAAAAAAGAAATAAAGAAGAAAACAAAAATTCCTCGCTATAGTCTTGTCACTAATTATCATCACCGGAACAACGCGTTCAGCTAATTAAGTTGTCAGAAAGTCGTGTCCTAATCTGCAATTTCGTTTTTAAAACGCCAAGGCGTTTTGAAAAATACTTCCCCTTATTTTCTCCCTAGATGGGTTCTGGAGATGCTCTGCTGTTGTGTTGTTATTTGAGTTAATGATTTTTCCCGTGCATTCTCCTCCGTCATAACTTTGAAATAATCTTCTCTCTAACAGCACAAGGAATTTGGTGATTAAAATGGATGCCTCATTTTAATGGAATAGAGATCTTGAAATCTCGAATGGCAAGGGTTTAATTAGCTTGTTGCTTAAAGCAGAAATGTGAATTTCAATGAAATTATTTAACATTGTGTTAAAAGTGGGTGTTGAGATAGATGTCACAAATTGAGTAATTTCATTTGTACTTTCTGTTTGTTTGGGATTGGTCTTTTAGGTTGTATTAGCAGAAAATGAAAGAAATGCCAATTTAAGCATAATATACGTTATTTAATTATTTGCATATACTTATTAGTTAATGCATGAAACTTAAGTTGGGAACAAGGAAAAATATTGAAAAGTTTTGATTGTACTACATCATTTTTTGTTTATTTAACATCATAAAAAATCTTCTTATTAAATTATTCTAAACAGTTTAAGTATTATGCAGTGTGATTTGCATTCTATTTTTGTATAAGAATGTTTTGATAAAATCTTATCACTTCATATAATATTAATTGCATCTTATTAAATGTGAACTCTTTACTGACCAAATCCTTGAAATTAAAACGGTAGATATTCTGTGATTAATCATTTCTTTTCTAAACAAAATAAATTGTTTATCTTTGTGTCTAACAAAAACTGTTTTGATTAAAGTCCACCAATCCATTACTTTGTTTTTAAATATGTCCTTTCCATACAATGTAAACACTCTCATCAACATCTTTCAAACCGACATTAATATTCGAAACCATCTAGAACTCGCGAAATATTTCTTAATGTAATTCAAATACTCTTTTCTAAGAATATACTGACGAATCTTACTAAGCCTTCTAGAAAAGCGTCTCTAAGGCAACAACAAAACTTTCATCAGATTACTCGCATCTCTAAACAGAACACACACCCAAGGCCAAACTACGATCAAAGCTCATAGACATCATTTAGTACCGATAAAAATATGCCTGGATTTAAAAAAAAAAAAAAAGAAGAAAACAAAAATTCCTCTCTATAGTCTTGTCACTAATTATCATCACCGGAACAACGCGTTCAGCTAATTAAGTTGTCAGAAAGTCGTGTCCTAATCTGCAATTTCGTTTTTAAAACGCCAAGCGTTTTGAAAAATACTTCCCCTTATTTTCTCCCTGGATGGGTTCTGGAGATGCTCCTGCTTTTGTGTTGTTATTTGAGTTGATGATTTTTCCGTGCATTCTCCTCCGTCATAACTTTGAAATAATCTTCTCCCTTAGCAGAAGAAGGAATTTGGTGATTAAAATAGATGCCTTATTTTCATGGAATAGATATCGTTGTTGGTGCACTTGAAATCTCGAATGGGAAGGATTTTAATTAGCTTGTTGCTTAAGCAGAATGTGAATTTCGATGAAATTATTTAACATAGTGCTTAAAGTGGGTGTTGAGATAGATGTCACAAATTGAGTAATTTCATTTGTACTTTCAGATCGATCGGTAGACTGGAATTAGACATTTAGACTTGTAGGTTGTACTATTAGAAAAAGAAAGAAACCAATTTAAACATAATATACATACTTTAATTCATTTTTTTCAATATTGGGAGTTTAAATTGAAGTTATTCGATTTCCAACTAAACAGTTGGAAATCGCTTTTACATAGTAATTTAAAAATGTTTTTCATTTTTGAAAGCAGTAACCATTAGTTGGGTACAATAACTTTGTTTCTATTTCACTCTCTATCGCTGTTATTGGAAATGAATGTGAAAAGTTTTTAATAGATAAAGTAATATTGCACAGTATATTACAGCAGAGAAACTATTACATTGCATAATACAGTGCCATTTTATGTTATAGTGATGGTCAATTACAATTATTCAATGGATTGCAAAACACGTGTTGTTAGTTTGTATAAAATGACGATATATTTTCAATTATGGGAAAATGTTTCTTGCAGACTTCCCTAAATTTTTTTATTTTTGACCTAACACTTTTTCAAATTTGAAATTTTGATAAACAGTTTTAGATAAATATCTTTTGTATTTTATTTTTTGAGAAATTACTAGTGTTTTATATTTTACTAAATCATTTTCTAGTTTCGGTTCAAGAAAGTGTGAAACAATTACAAATCTGATGGTAAATTCATTAATATTTTTCATGTTAAAAGCACGTGTATTTCTGATTAAATAGTTGAAATATTTAGTCACCCTAATATATAACATTTTGAAATAAGAACTTTGATTTAAATAGGTGATTTCCTTTTATTTGAGAATTTGTATATTTTTATAATAATTTTTCATTTTGATATAATTTTTCTATTTATCATTAGAACTTCAAATTATAATATATATTTAATAATTCTATCGTTTTAAAAATATCAATTTTTAAATATTTAATTTAATGTAAATCATGAATTTTCAGTTCAATTTTGAATCCTTTTTAAAGCATTATCATGTGTAATAATTATACACATGATAATGCTTTAAAACAGATTCAAAATTGGACTGAAATTCATGATTTACATTAAATTAAATACTTTTAAAAGTGAAAAGGACAAAGTATATTTTATAACATTGCGTACCTACGAATCTTTTCTCAGAAGCAACAACTGTGCAAAATACTATGCAGTGGATGGCATTAGCTTATTTTCAGAGAATTATTCTTCATCAATCTGTTACTATTTATCTTATAATTAGAAATAATTTCAGTAACAGAATTTTTGTACTTCCAAATTAAGGGATATAAAAAACAAAAAATTTTTCTTTTGACTCAAAAATAACATTGCATTTCTTGTAACTTTCGGAAATATTCATCAACAAAACTTCAACGACATGCTCATTTCACTTTACTTCTGGATAATATCACATAATATCTTACAATGAAATTTTTATTTATTACTGCACTTTAGTTGTTCGTTTGAGTATTGAAATGTTCTGGGTTCACTTTCAGGAAAAAAAATATTCAAAACATAGTGCTGTTAATTGTTATGCTAATGGTAATCATGTTTTTTATAATTCAAAATTATTCAAATGCAGATTTTAAAAAGAGCATCTTCAATAATCTAGTGGCCTGATGACCAGTTGGTCAGCTCTCGGCCTTTAGTACAACAGCTGTAGGTTCGAATTCTGGCGGTGGCATGAATATTTGTTAGTGGTTCGGAATCCGCGTTAAATTGTAGATTTAGATCTAATTAGCGCAGATTGTGCAAAAAAATGACCGTAGAGTGTCAAACCAAACCAAAATCAATAATCCATGAAAATAAGGATACTTGCAAAAATTGAAAGATATGACCCTGGATTTATAAAAATTTAGACTTCGTGTTTTAATCTTGGAAAGTTTATAAAGAAATTAATGAACAATCATTGAAATTAATCTTCTAAATAAGCAAGATTAAAAGGTCTTCCATGCATATGCTGTAATTACATATTTTAGTCTTTCACTGATTTAATGTGTATAAATATATCTACATCAACCATGCTGTGTATATAGAGCATGTGCGTAGGTTATTGCATATACATTAATGCATTAGAACCAGTTTGTATAAAACTTTGATTTGAAGTGACCTGGTAGTTAGTCCGAGTTTGAAGATGTCCGGATCGAAACTCATCACTTGTGCCTAATCAGAGGTTATGGTATTTACGCTGGAAATGGACACGCCAATTGTGTAGCCCAAAATCTCTCTATTAGGTTACTGAGGGCCTAAATCCCAGAAACCTACTTTGAAGATGATCATATACAAATTGCTTCGTTCCCAAAGTTATTACGCAAAAGGTTATCAATGGTTCATCCTATTGCTGAATGTGATGTCATATCAGTAGCGAATGACCTGAGGGTATTTCCCCCAGGAACACTTCACGGTATCACGCAATTGAAGCTGGCCAATGATCTTGGTTACCATTCTTTTTCTGATCTTCATTTTCCATTTCATTGTTGAAATTGCAAACTTCATCTATTTTCAACCATTTTGTTACGATTGCATGATATTCAACATATTTTACATACTAGTACACGCGTTTCATCTGCATTTAAAGATGTTGCCAAACTTTACTTTTTTATATATATCAAATAAAGCACTTTTATTTGATCTACGAATGACCTTATTATTAACACTTATTTTCGATCTTAAATTTTTATATTAAACTTTTCAAATATCTCGTTTTGGAGAAATTGATTTTAAAGTGATTTGACTTTTATATAAACAATTTTTTTTGTGCATATGACCAACACTTTACCTTTTGTTATGCAAAAATCATGAACAAATTAGTTTTAGGTTAAACTGGCCTGTATTCGGAAGCAAGAATTCAATAATTCATATGAAACCTTATATATATTTTAAATGATTTGTGTTTTTTTACTGCTTAACACCTGAATTGGGATCATTATCTACTAGGATGACATATAGTAACATATACAACTTTATCAAGGCTGTCTCATAAATACCAAATACATTGTATCTACAGCAAGGATCCACCATGCATTCTCACAACAAACTATATGGCTGACGGGGAAGAGTTCAAGGTTGATAAATCTTTCTGTCAAGCATGTGGTGACCCTTTACATTAGACTTTAGTCTTTGCATGTTGTTTTTATCCTGTTAGAGCTTTGAACTGAGAATTAGAGAGAAAGAGGGAAGAAAATTGGAGAGTGAACAATCGAGTGAACAGTACCAGGTAGTACGGAGGATAAAAGACTCTTAAACGAACTTGCTTTACGATTATTTTGCGAATATTTACCACGTGTTTGTGTTATTTCTTGCATTTGTGCAGTGTTGTATTTTAAATTTTAAATAAATATGACCGCTAATCGTTTCGTATTATTATTTAAAGAACAATTCAGTTACTACCATGAAACAACCCTAAATAAAAAATCTCACCTATTTCATTTCATTATTTGATCTCGTTATTATAGATACGCCCTAATATGTGTTCTTACAATTTGCAATGAATATTCCAAAGGGTGGCATTTGGAGAATTTCTATTACTCTTTTCCTTCTTGAGTTCACCAGAACAGTATTCCAATCTATGAATTTATTGTGCTCCTTCTGACTTTGTTCATCAGATTTAGAAGTGGTCTCATCGAATTATGAAACTTAAAGCACTATCCACTAGAATGCTCATTAATGATGGAACAAAATAGCATTTTTAAACTAAAGTACACAAAAATATTTTTATAAGCATGTCAAATTCGATGTCATAACTCAAATGAAGAATGCAGTTAAGGCATTTTTTCCCTTAGTTTATGTAAATTTTACTACATCAGCCTTGACATAAGAACTTAAAAGAAAATCGCTTTTTCTTGTCTCGCATTTCTTATCTTAAGAATAACAAACTACAAAAGAATTCTACAGAAAACTATCTGATTTGGTCTTTTAAAAAAAAAGCATTTCTACTTACTTTGGTTTGTTTTTCCATTTTAAAGATCTTATCCCCCAGATTGCGATGAATGATTCAAGTAAAGAATCACAAAGTTTGTTTTTATTTTCTGTAAAGAGATTACCAGTTACTTTGATTCTTTTGTTTGTTAGAGGAGAAATTAATGTGGAGTCGTTTTCTTTTAAAGAAAAAGGAATAAAAAAAAAAAAAAAAATAAGGATTTCTTTTAGTTTGTTTTAAAAGGGAAAGTTTCGCTTTAAATAGAATAAATAATTTCTGGCTTCGTTAAATCATAACGTCAATAATTAAGTTTGCAAACAATTTTTAAAGGCAAAAAAATTTATTTTTGTGATTCCTTTTGTTAAAAATGGCAATTTGGCTGCCTTTCTTTAGAAGGTTTGTGGTCATTATATTTATTCATTACAAAATGAACTGGATCAGAAAATGTATATAAAAGATGAATGAATACATTAAATAAAAACTATATAAATAAATATATATCATGTCATTAAGAACATTTATTATTAATATGATATAAACATCATTACTTCTTAAATTTTAAAGATAACATTATTTCTTTTATTTTTCCCATTTGTGAAGTTCGAATAGAGTGGGCTAACTCATTGACATTATAGAAATGTGATTATTAATAATATTCTAGAGTTCTATTATTTTAGGCTTTGTTTTCATATTAAGCATATATATATGATATCTATTCAACTCTACATATCTCAAATTTTGTTGTTGCACTTTCCCTACTAACCCTGCATTACATTTTCTTATAACAAGAGCTTCTTCCTTTTTCTTATAATCTCTAACTTAGCATTCCATCTCATGTACACTGTCTGTTTTTTTTCATTTCTCAAGGTATTTGTGGTTTTTGTGATTAATCCTTAGTGTCCTGTAGTGCTGGACGAATCCCTAATGTGTAGTCTACTCATCGACAGATGGAAAGGGCGCAGCTTCTGTTTGAGATGGTGCACTCGCAGGTAGAAATCTGACTTAGTTCATCTTTGAAGAAAGAGGGCAGTGCCTTCCTGGAGGACCTTAAAGAGGAACTACCCCTCATTTGCGTATCGCATGGGAGAAAAACCGAAAAACTCCACCAAGTAGTCTGACTAACAAAATAAGATGACGAACATCACAAACGGCATGGAGTCTCCTCGTTTTTGAAATAGTTTCTACAACAACGCTTGCAAGTGATTGAAACTCGGCCCTAATACTCATAAGCGGCGTACGTTGCCACTGAACCATGAGTCGGGCCCTCTTCTTCATTTTGAGTAAACCAGAAGAGTTTTCCAACGTATGGATTTATAGTGCTAGTTTTGATTTGTCACATGAACTTCAAACTGGATCAACATGGATTTCAAACTGGCCTGTATTTCAAACTGAGCAACTCATCTAGTGATGGAACAAAATAACATTTTTAAACTGAAGCACAAAATAATTTTATAAGCATTTCAGATGCGATGTCATAAATCAAATGAAGAAGGCAGTTAATGCATTTTTCCCTTAGTTTATGTAAATTTTACTACATCAGCCTTGACATAAAAACTTAAAAAGAAAATCGCTTTTTCATGTCTCACATTTCTTATCTTACGAATAACAAACTACAAAAAGACACTACAGTAAACTATCTGATTTGTTCCTTTAAAAAAAGTATTTCTACTGTACTGTTTACTTTGGTTTGTTTTCCATTTTAAAGATCTTATCCCCCTGATTGCGATGAATGATTCAAGTAAAGAATCACAAAGTTTGTTTTTATTGTCTGTAAAAAGATTATCAGTTACTTTGATTCTTTTGTTTGATAGAAGATAAATTAATGCGGGGTGGTTGTCTGTAAAGAAAGAGGAATACAAAAAAATAATGATTTCTTTTAGTTTGTTTTAAAAGGGGAAAGTTTCGCTTTGAATAGAATAAATAATTTGTGGCTTTGTTAAATCTTGAACCCAATAGTTAAGTTTGTAAACAATTTTTAAAGCTAAAAAAAAAAATCTTTTTTGTGATTCCTTTTGTTAAAAATGGCATTTTAGCTGTATTTCTTTAGATGATTTAAGGCCATTATATTTAATTATAACGAAATGAACTGAATCAGAAAATGTATATAAAAGATTAATTAATACATTGAATACAATCTATATAAATAAAGACATATCATGTCTTTAAGAACATTTACTATTAATCTGATATAAATATCATTACTTCATAAATTTTAAAAAGAAACTATTACTTTGAATTTTTTTTCATTTTGCCCTTTTGGAAAGTTTGCTTAGAGTGGGGATAACTCATTGACATTAGTCATATTCTAAATATTTAATATATTCTAGAGTTCTTTTATTTTAGGCTTGCTTACATATTAACCATCTATATATGTAATAATATCCATTCAGCTCAACATATTTCAAATTTTGTTGTTGCACTTACCGTACTAACCCTGCATTACATTTTCTTATAACGAGAGCTTCTTGCATTTTTTATATAACCACGAATCGGGCCCTATTCTTCATCTTGAGACCACTATAAGAGTTTTCAATTGATGTATTTATTGTGTCCATCCAACTTAATCACATAAGATTTTTAGTCTTTTATTAATCGCTTGAGCTTTTGGTCTTGCTTCTTTTATCGAATTTTCGATAACTTGAATCATCGAATTAATCATTTAAAGCACTATCCACCAGAACGCTCATTAATGATGGAAAAAAGTAGCATTTTTAAATTGAAGTACAAAATAATTTTGTAAGCATATCAAATTCGATGTCATAAATCAAATGAAGAATGCAGTTGAGGCATTTTTCCATTTAATTTATGTAAATTTTACTGCATTAACCTTGACATAAAAACTTAAAATCACTTTTTCTTGTCTCACATTTCTTATCTTACGAATAACAAACTGCAAAAAGATACTACAGTAAACTATCTGATTTGTTCCTTTAAAAAAAGCATTTCTACTGTACTGTTTACTTTAGTTTGTTTTTCATTTTTAAAGATCTGATCCCCCTTGATTGCGATGAATGATTCAAGTAAAGAATCACAAAGTTTGTTTTATTGTCTGTAAAAAAAGATTAACAGTTACTTTGATTCTTTTCTTTGTCAAAAGATAAATTAATGCAGGGTGGTTGTCTGTAAAGAAAGAAGAATACAAAAAAATAATGATTTCTTTTAGTTTGTTTTAAAAGGGAAAAGTTTCGCTTTAAATAGAATAAATAACTTCTAGCTTCGTTAAATGTTGAACCCAATAATCAAGTTTGTAAACAATTTTTTAAAAGCAAAAAAATTTCTTTTTGTGATTCCTTTTGTTAAAAATGGCATTTTGGCTGACTTTCTTTAGAAGATTTGAGGTCATTATATTTATTCATTACAAAATGGACTGAATCAGAAAATGTAAATAAAAGATAAATGAATACATTGAATAAAATCTATATAAATAAAGATATATCATGTCGTTAAGAACATTTATTAATAATATGATATAAATATCATTACTTCTTAAATTTTAAAGGGAACATTATTTCTTTGAAATTTTATTTTTTATTTTTCCTGTTTATATATTACGAGAGAGTGTTTGTAGCGTGTTAACTTCGGGCTAACTCTTTGTCTTTCAGAAATGTGGTTATTAATCATATTTTATGGCCTTGGCTTACAGATTAAGCACTTATATATAAGTATTAATATGCATTCAGCTTTACATGTTTCAAATTTTTGTTGTTGCCCTTACCTTACTAAACCTGCATTACAATTTCTCAAAAAAACTTCTGGCTTTTTTCATAATATGTAACTTAATATTCCTTCTCTTGTACACTGTCCGTTTCTTCCTTTCTCATTGTATTTGTTGCTGTTGTGGTCAATCCTCAGTGTCCGGGAGCGCTTGACGAACACCCCAGGAGTAGTCTACTCATGGATGGAATGAAAGAGGGCAACTTCTGCTGTGATGGAACATGCACAGGTAGAAATCTGGCTTGGTTCGTCTTTGAAGAAAGAGGGACAGAGCCTTCCAGGAGGACTTTAAAGAGGAACTACCCCGCATTTGCGTATCGTATGGGATAAAACCTGTAAAACTTCCACCAGGTAGTCTGACTAACAAGATAAGATGATGAACATCACAAAAGCCAAGGAGTCTCCTCGTTTTTGAAATAGTGTCTACAATAACGCTGACAGGTGATTGAAACTCGGCCCTAATGCTCATGAACGGCGCACGTTGCCATTGAACCACGAGTCGGGCCCTCTTCTCCATCTTGAGTCCACCAGAACAGTGTTCCAATTTATGGATTTATTGTGCTTCATCCGGCTTAATCACATGTATTTTTTGGCCTTGCTTCTCTTATCGAATTTCGAACTAGGTTCATCGAATTATGAAACTCAAAGCACTATCCACCAGAATGCTCATTAATGATTGAACAAAGTAGCATTGTTAAACATAAGCACAAATAACTTTTTACAAGCATGTCAAATGCGATTTCATAAATCAAATGAAGAATGCAGTTAAGGCATTTTCTTCCTTTAATTTATGTAAATTTTACTACATCAGCCTTGACATAAAAACGCAAAGAAAAAAATCGCCTTTTCTAGTCTCACATTTCTTATCTTTCCAATAACAAAGTACAAAAAGATACTACAGTAAACTATCTGATTTAGTCTTTTTAAAAAAAAAAAAAAGAAACATTTCTGCAGTTACAGTTTACTTTGGTTTGTTTTCCATTTTAAAGATCTTATCCCCCTCCTGATTGGGATGAATGATTCAAGTAAAGAATCACAAAGTTTGTTTTTATTGTGCGTAAAAAGGTTACCAGTTACTTTGATTCTTTTGTTTGTTAGAAGAGAAATTAATGTGGGGTAGTTGTCTGTGAAGAAAAAGGAAAAACAAAAAATAAATAATGATTTCTTTTAATTTGTTTTAAAAGGAAACTTTTGCTTTAAATAGAATAAATAATTTCTAGCTTCGTTAAATCTTGAGCCCAATAATTAAGTTTGTAAAAAATTTTTTAAGGCAAAAACTTTAATTTTTGTGATTCCTTTTGTTAAAAATGGCATTTTGGCTGCCTTTCTTTAGAAGATTTGAGGTCGTTATATTTATTCATCACAAAATAAACAGGATCAGAAAATGTATATAAAATATGAATGGATACATTAAATGAAAACTATATAAATAAAGATAGATTATGTATATAAAAACATTTATTATTAATACGTTATAAATATCATTACTTCTTAAATTTTGAAGATAACATTTTTTTCTTTTTAATTTTCCCCTTTGTAAATGGAATGCTGAATGGGGTTAACTTATTGATATTCTAGAAATGGGGTTATTAATCATATTCTAGGATCATGGCAACATATTAAGCACAATATATATATATATATATATATATGTTGTTGTTACTAATCCCTGGTGCAGGAAAACCTACACCAGGTCCAGAAGCCCTCCGTCACAGGTGACTGGTCCATGGCTAAGTCGTTAGCTTCCATGTAGCTTCACTTTTAGCGAGAAACCACGAGGTCTGAAGACTTACTAAATCTCAAGACAACGCTTTACGATCATATTATCCGAAGCACTACCGGAACTTGAACCCCTAAACCTGTGGCACCGAGCCCCAGATTGCTATACACTCGGCCAATCAGGTGACTGGTCCATGGCTAAGGTTAGCTTCCATGTAGCTTCACTTTTAGCGAGAAACCACGAGGTCTGAAGACTTACTAAATCTCAAGACAACTCCCTCACGATCATATTATCCGAAGCACTACGGAACTTGAACCCTAAACCTGTGGCACCGAGCCCCAGATTGCTATACACTCGGCCAATTTGGGGACTGGTCCATGGCTAAGGTTAGCTGCCATGTAGCTTCACTTTTAACGAGAAACCACGAGGTCTGAAGACTTACTAAATCTCAAGACAACGCTTTACGATCATATTATCCAAAGCACTACCGGAACTTGAACCCTAAACCTGTGGCACCGAGCCCCAGATTGCTATACACTCGGCCAATCAGGTGACTGGTCCATGGCTAAGGTTAGCTTCCATGTAGCTTCACTTTTATGAGAAACCACGAGGTCTGAAGACTTACTAAATCTCAAGACAACGCTTTACGATCATATTATCCGAAGCACTACCGGAACTTGAACCCTAAACCTGTGGCACCGAGCCCCAAATTGCTCTACACTCAGCCAATCAGGTGACTGGTCCCAGCTAAGTTTCTTCCATGTAGCAGCTTCACTTTTACGCGAGAAACCACGAGGTCTGAAGACTTACTAAATCTCAAGACAACTCCTTCGATCATATTATCCGAAGCACTACCGGAACTTGAACCTAAACCTGTGGCACCGAGCCCCAGATTGCTATACACTCGGCCAATCAGGCCCCATATATATATATGTAATAATATCCCTCAGATCTACCTATTTCAAATTTCATTGTACCACGTACCCTACTAACCCTGCATTCCATTTTCTCTTGAAAAAAAAGCTTCTTGTTGTTTTTATAATCTCCAACTTAAATTTGTTTCCAATGTTTTACAAATTTGTCCCAATTTCATAAACTGAATCTTTAACAATTCAATCACATGGGTGTCATTTAGACTAACATTTCATTCCGTGCAATGCATAGATATTTCTAGATGAATATAATTTTATAGTTTGTATAAAAATTATATCTTTCAGACTAGATTAATATGTTTCGATTTATGCTTAGTTAATAAAATGAATTTTTTTAAAATTTATATTATCTAAAGGAAGAAAATACCTATAAAATATTAAAGCTTCAAAATTTTGTTAATAATTAATAAAAATTTAATGGACTGTAATGAAAAAAATACATAGAGAATTTAGTAGTTTTTAATCGTTTTATAAATAACGATTTTTGAACATTTTGCTAAACATTTTCAATTTAAACTTTTAATTTGATGGAATAGGATATTTATAAATATAGAATTTCTTCTAGAAAAACACATATTAAATAAGGGCATATAAATATATATATTGTTAAAACCGACATAGAAATGATGCCGTTAGTCTACGTATACTCGTAGGACCCAAATAATTTAACATTAATATAAAAACAATTAATAAAAATTTACGAAAATTAATACTGAAACAAACAACTATTTTTTACTTTTCATGAATACTAATATATACAATTACAATCAAATTTAGGATCTTTACATTTCATTAAAACAGACTAAATAAAAAATGTTTATAGAGAAAGCAATCATAATATAAGTTTGCATACCTCAAATGAAATATTCCCATGAGTGGGTAGTTTCAGTTATGTTTAGTTAAGTAGCCTCAAACTTTTTTTAACAAAAAGAATGCTACCCGCAAATTCAAAGATGGACATAGATCTATGTTATAAATTATCCCAGTAGCCATTCTCGCAGCAAAAAATTGTGTACCAGGCTCACGCACTGTCGCAGATCGTTCACTCTGCTTTCAACGGGTCTTAGTTTTTGCCCGTAAAAACTCCAAAAAGGTCCCACAAAACCGACCGGTTCTTTTGGACCTGACCGTGTGACATGGAGGGTTATCTACCATTCCTGGATTCATACGAAAAATAAAGGAAATACCACCCTTACCCACACACAACAGGATAATTACCAGTCACAACATATATATTAATAATTATAATAATATACTTGATTACTAACTAATCAATTTCTTCAAACTCTGAACAATTAAGATGCCTTATAACTGCAAACCAATGAAAAAAATTATAATATTTACACTAACGAAAGTCTGTTAAAATATCCATTATTCATGTAAACACAAAATAATTTTTTTCACAAAACTCTGTAACCTAAAATAATGTTGTAAAGGTTCGCAAGCAATAAAGATATCACTTGCTGACACATACATTAGTTTGTAACTCGCCATTGCTATGTGCAACTAATTAAAAAGATGTTTTCAACGTAATTAATCACTCTGACAAGTAGTAACTCTCCTTTCTTTCGTACTTAATTGATGACCTTAATTTCATTTCCATATAAATTAGTGTCTGAATAGTGATTTCTTTCAAGTTAGTGTCTAATAAATGCGGAGTTTTGAGTAAAAAAATTAACCAGAACCTTTAGAAAAGAAATCCCTTAATTAAAGTCATAAATATCTTTTATCCCCATGGTTTTCTATAGGTAACGAAATCTATTTGGTTTGAATAACCATCAATTGCAACGTTTTTATCGTTTACTTTGGGTCAAAATTCTGTAGCTAAGAATTCTTTCAATTGGGCATTTAGGTTGAATGTTTTTCACGTTAATTACTATCGGATCATTAAATCTTAGTTAAATTTGACCAGGCGATTTATATAAATTAAACTTACTACGAATGATGCATAATATACCTAAGGATAATATGCCTTGAATGATAAATTTCTTTATTAAAACTTAGTGATTTTCCACTGAAGAAGTCTCATGTAAAAAAAAGACTATTGCGATATTTTGAACCATAGAGTAGAAATATGTGAAATAGAGAGCGTGCTTCCATAATCGGAAGGAACAGATGTTGAGGATAACAAGTAATAGTCCTTTACGTACTAGAATTGGCATTGAATAGCAATTTGGCTTCTTTCAATACATTTCATATTCTTGCATTTCTATTTGTACATTTTCATTTACATTCTTATTCGTACATTTCGTATACATTCCGTATAATCATGTATTCTTTTACATGCATTTATTAATTTCTACTATGAAATGAAACAGAAATAAATTTTACCTCATAAAAGAAAAAAAAAACACTTGGTCATTTATACAAATTAATATGTAATAATAAATAAAATAGCGTACATAAATTCTTTTAAGCTTGTCAATTATCAGAAGCAATTTTTTACTAATTGATAAGGAAAACGAAAATTGTTAGGAGCCTTAAATTAATATTTATTTGAAAATCAAAAATTATAATAACAATCATATATAAATAAATAACTTTTTTTCATTTCGAATGGCAAGAGAAAAGGACAAACTTTTACGAGATCAAAATAGTGTGAAACACACAAAGAAGAAAAAAAAATATGTGGGTATCATAATATATGATGTCTGTCCATGATCTCGTCTTTCCCACAAGGTGGGCAATTTGGACTATCAAAAAATGCGAATGTGGTGCAGATGGCTCGCCAAACGGCCATGGACGACCGAAAATCTAAATTCCGTGACAGCTTTTTCACGAGATTTATCCGAAACACCCTGTTCCAAAAATGTTCCTCCAACTCCTCGAGGAGATATGAGGAGTGATCAATGCCTTCCCTCTACATCTAATATAGAATTTTTGAAATAAAAGTTTCATGGAATGAAGTGAGCTGCAAATATTTGGCTGTTGGAATATCTGTGTACCTTTCTTAGCCAGCAAATCTTCTGATCATTATCTAAAATGTCACAGTGTCCAGGTATCCGCTGGAGGACGATGTGAAATAAATAATATATAAGGCTTTGAATAGGAATAAATAAATACATAATGCTTTATTTATTTATTTTGTTAAAATTATTGAATTAAAAAAATGTTTTTTTTTTTTCTTTTTACCAACAGAAAGGTACCAAAATATCGCCAAGCTAATTTAAGCGTAAGCTTAAAACTTAATTAAGCTTAAACCATGAAATACATGCATAACATTAATTTTTAAATATGTTAAAATTACTTTTTCATCAATAGATGGGTGTTATATATATTTAAAACAAAAATTATCAATATAATATGCTATATTATGATACGAACCCAAAACTATCAGTTCGGCAACCTAATGAACTATACACAGATTATGGTAAAATCTGGTCTATTTTTATGATTAATTAAATTTGTATTAGTATTGAGAAATTTGTTAAATTACGAAATCAAAGGGTAAAGTTTGATGACTAAGAAAAAAAATGTTCTTTTAGAAATACACGTCCTTTTAAAAATTAACTTTTTGATAATTCTGTTTTAAAAATAAGAATATTATCGATTTAACGCAATGATTATCAAATGTTTTACCTTTGGGTAGCTTTAACAATGGAAAATGCTATCATTCTCACTTCACATTATTAACTATTTCGGGAATATAAATGACAGAACTGTTTTTAATTTGAAACAAATTCCTCTAATCATATAGTAATAAAATTATTTCAAATATTAAGTTTCAAATAACCAGTTTTCTTGCAACAAAGCAATATAAGTACATAAATTATTATACTTACAAAGCTTTATTTATTTCTAACAAGAGTTTAATATCAAATTATTCAAAAACAATAAATTCTATCAGGTATTTCTAAAACATTTGAAATGTACTTTTTCATATTAGTCGAGCATTGTATGAAATATATATCTACCAGCATTAAGTTAAATATAATTATTATAATATTACTTATTACTTACATCGTCTAAGGGTATATTTTGTTTGCATACAGTTAGGAAATATTAAAGTAAAAGAAGCATGGAATCCCACAAAATCAGAATCAATATTTTCGTTTAAATAAAAGCATAGACATTCTGCTACACAAACAACACGAAACGTTAATGATGCATTTTGGAATGGCACAGCACTAATATTTTCAGCGTTCACAACAAGACAATGGTTTGAGAAGTTTAAATTAGGAAACATGAGCTTAGAAATTAGACCCGTGGAAAATTTGCATCTTGTGTAATAATGTTTTATAGGCAATAATTGATGATCTGAAGGCAAAAGCTGTTGCTCTGAAGCTATTACTGTGTCCAAAAGTAAAAACAATTTTCATTTAAAATTCCAGGGGTTTATGGAATTTCATTTTTTTCTTTTTTTTTAGGTTGCTGGAGCTGTCTTTGACATCTGTATGAAATTTGGATGAACGAATAATGAATTTCTAATTTCTAAACATTTTATCAAATATTACCAGAATATAATTATCAAATATAATAACATAAAAGGTGAAACTAATAACATTGAATTCAAAGAAACTTATAAAACATCACTGACAATAACATACAAAGGAACTTCTTTTTTTTAAACAGATTTTTGGCTCTTTCAAAATCTATTTTTAACCTTGAAATATTCAAATTAAAAATCATTATGTCTCTTTCTGCTTTTAGAAAATGTGGTAGCGATGCACTATCACATATTTCTCTTTTCCTGCTGGTTTTATATATCTATATGTAAGGTGTAGGAATTCGTGTCTACTTTATCAACCTTATTAAATTTCTTGACTATATATGGCCTCAATATATTTGGATTGTTATATTTTATGTGTTAGCAATGGAGATAATTATTTGCTGTCGTTGATGAATGACGTCTTGCGGAAACTTTGTAAATTTAAATGTTAAACGTATTATTAAAACGTTATTATTTTAAAACCCTTTAGTTTAATTAATCATTGAGGAATCATCTTCATATGTATATAGAAAACAGAAATTGGAACAAAGCAGAACAAATGCAAACAGAATGCACAATGATCCAGAAGAGCAAGTCTATATAAAAAGATATAAAAAATAAATCCATATTACAAAAATATTTACTTGTTTCTGGAAGTTATTCAAGCCAAAAATAAATTAATTAATAAATAAAATTTAATAAAATTATGTTTAAAATTCTAAGTGAGTTAGCTACAGCGTTTAAACTTAATATAATCAAAAATCTGATTTAATAAGTAAATGGTAAAGCTGCAGATGGAAATTTCAAAGAAAATATACAAATACAGATTAACAAACAAGTCATCAGGAGACCTGGTAGAAACAGTTATATTCACAAAAGAAAAAGTTATTTCAAAGTATATTTACCCACCAGGACGTCATAAAATGTTATTTCCGACATTTACAAGACTGGATACAATTTCAAATATATTTAAAAGATTCTAATAATATTGAGGATTATAATTCCTTTCCCATAGGTAAAAGTGAGGAATATAATAGATGTCTAACAATTCTGCAAGTAAAGTTTTATAGATAAATGCAAATCCATGGCGCATTACCCTGTGATCTGTGCAAATCATTTTAATGGGACGCAATTAACTGTCTTATTTTCAGCCTTATGGACAGAAATAAACTTGAACAAAGTAAATTCATTTGGTTTAAGTTGAAACATCAATACAATATTTATACTATGTAGAAATTTTATTGATGTTTATAAATATCCTATATATAATAATACTATATTATATATAAAAATTGCCTGATGGCAGAGTAACAAAAAAGTTCTGGCGCTCAGTGCCACACGTTTTGGGTTCGATTTCCGGCGGTGTCATGGATGTTTGTAGTGGTTCGGAATCCACTTTAAACTGTAGGCCCCGGTCTGTTTGCCTAAAGTGTACACACGATGACCGTAGAAGCGCGGGCAAACCAACCAGGGAGAAATCGGTTTGTGAACGGAATTCTATTGTCAGCCATATGACCCTTAAAAATATCAGGGATGTTTCGATATTTTTTTCTGCCTCACACCGTGTGGAACATTTCTCTGAATTCTTTAATTGCAGCCATGCCTTCTCCTACGCATTGACGAGAATGTCCCCTTGTGGTGTTCAGGAGAAATAGTCAATTGACCTACAGACTCTCAGCTGGAGAGGAAGTATATTTCACGCATCCAGAGCGTAGCTGAGCATCGTGTTTTCGGTTTCGAAGTGGAATCCTTCCACATAACTATTATGTTTTTAATTATGTTAAATATTGTATGTCTCTTATTGTTTGTGTGCGGTGTTTGTGGCTGTGTAAATAAAGCTGCGAGTTCTCAAATTTGTGTCTCAAGTCAACCCAATCGCACCCAGTTACAATCCATTGCTGCAATCCACAAGACTACATAATGCTAAAGATAAACTAATGTATAAAATAAATTATTAGTAGCATAGATTTTTAATATATTTATCTATTTTTATTAAAAGTTTGTTGCCTAGACAAAAGCTATTTTTTATAACTTTTTTTTTGAGATAATTGCAGTAACTATTACAATGTTAAAAATAAATTCAAAAGAAAAATAATTCATTTTAATAAATATATCATTTCAAAATTGCATATTTTTGCATTTCGATAAGATACACAAACTAGAATGTTAACATATTAATTAAATACGAATAGATTAGTTTCAATTTTTATATTAATTTTGGAAACTTAACATACACAAAACAGATTCTGTGTTGAATTTAAAAAGCTTTATCAGATAATTTATTGTTTTTAATTTTCAGATTTTAATTCAAAAGAGTTTTTGTCAACATAATATTTACAAATTTCTGAATTTAAAATGGATGAGGAAAAACATTGTTTAAAGAAAAGCATAAACATATTGCATTCACGCACTTTGAGAAATACTCAGTTTTGTCCATCTAGTATACTTATAAATATAAAATCTTTTTATGAATACAGTAATTCAATTCGCATAATTCCGACTGTTTACTTACCACAAAGCAAATTTGAAAACACAAAAAGTTGAAAATCATTGATAACTGAATTACATTGCGATTCTATTGCGAAAATTGAATTTACAATGAGGCATAGCTGCATTTTTGAATTGCAAATGCAATTTTGCAGAGCTCATTAGAAGTAAATACATGCTTGTATCAAAACTCAAAATATTGTTATAACTTTTTCCATTTTTAGTCGTCTGAATGTCTGGAATTAGTAATGTTTGTGTAAGAGGATATTGCACAAAAGTAGATGTTTAAAGTTACGGTTGATACAATTCTTTCAAAAAATTGAATTATTATTAGTTTTCTCTATTTCAAAGCATAAACCCAGTCTGTTAGTTTTTGTTTTTCAGACAAAAATGCGGTCTTTCTTTGTGGTTTTGTAGTAATATTTCATTAAGGAGAATATCCTTATAGTGGATGAATCTTTGACAGAATGTTTAGAATATCGTGGTATTTTTTTAAAAGTTGAAAAGTTAAAATTGGATGTCAAAAGTTTAGCTTAAATTGGAATTATTTATTTTGTTTCGGAATGCAAATTTCTGTTAAACAATCTCCATGATATAGAGTTGCAGGTTATTGATTTTTATCCAAAACTTTAATACTTCTTTTAAAGTTTTATGCATCAAATTCCACAATTATTTTAATGAATATGCTTTCCTTCTGATGCATAATGAGTCTTCATAATCAATTTCAAACAAAATAAAAATTTTTAGAATAAGAATTTTAATTTAAAAAATTTATTCAATTATTCTGAGATTTGATCAGTTCATAACGTATCAACTAAAAGGGACTTATTGTATAATTGTTCTTTATTATTTTCTTTTTAAGTAATTATGTCATAAGTTCAAATAAACAATCAATATGTGATGTATATTCAAATTTATCGATAAACTTCCTCTAAATCTCCAGTAAATCTATGCGGTACTTAATCTTAATAATGTATAAATCCTTACTTAAAATTATATAATCAATATCTAAACATAAAATTAAGATGTAATTAAGGTCTAAAATATCGGATTGCCGGACAGCCCTGTTTACAAATATGCTACGTCGGAATATATCATATTTGCAAACAAAAAGTCTGTCTAATCTGCAGTTCAGAATTTCTGTAAATACGGATTAAAAAGATAAAAAACTGTAAATCTTCTGTCAGAATTATCTGTACTCATTGTAATCTCTTTTATTATTTCTTAAGCCTGCATATCAAAAAAATTCATTCATTTTTGCCTGAGGTTTGATTGGTTTGTCGTTCTACGATCATCTTGTGCACATGAGGGCTAAACAGTTTAAAGTATTTTTTGTTGATGATTTACGCTCTCCATAACATTTCAATTGAAGGGGTAACATCGAAATGATTGTTAAATAATAATAAAATTAAAAATAAATAAATTTAGACAAGAGTGTCTAAACACTCTAATGTAGCGATGTACAGACTTCTGAAGGCCCTAATTGTAACTTGATGATATCTGTATACGCACAAAAATATCTTTACAATAAAAATTAATATTATAGAAATATCTAAGGGACATTGTGGGCGATACTACATTAATTTAATAAGTGTTATTTGTGAAAGGGGGAATTTGAATGCTATATCTTTTGTTTTTATTTTCTACTTTGATGTTTGTCGATATGTAATTAAAATACATTAAATAATTGTTAAATAATTTGGGCCATCATAATTAACTATATTTCCCCTTTCACATTTCGCCCAATTTATGTAACAATTCTTTATTATGTTTTTTAATTATATACGGACAAAAATTGAAAGTTAATTACAAAATAAAAAAGAAAGGTTAACATTCAACCACACAAGCATAATCTTTGTGACTACTGAGGAAGTTCAGTTAGTATAAACAGGGCGCTTCTAATAACCCAAAGTAGGTGTTGCCAGATATAAGAAAGGGAGGGATTACATTACAGTATTTGGTTCGGATTTTTATAATAACCGAGCGCAATACTGAATTTGGTGAAATGGTTTTGCCTTTTATATTTATACCTAAAAATGTTTATTACCAATAATATTGATCTCAAGTTTACCTGTTTCAGTGTAAAATTAACAAAAAATTAACTTTTTTTTTTTTTCTTTTCAGCACGATTTAAAAAAAAGCAGAGAAAAAAAACGTGCAAAATTTAAAGTTCTGCATCCATTATCGATAAAGCATTTGACATTCTAGTTTCAGTAAAAAAAAAACTGAATAAAAAAATTTTTTTTTTCTAATACTTAAATGCAATGTTTTTTTCATGAAAAACTAAAAACTGGCTCTTACTTCATATTTTAATATTTCATTAAAATCTGAAATTTTTTCCACAAATGTTATTAATTATGCATTTTAAGTAAAATAGAAATAGATGAGACCTTCACAAAAAGGAATCGGAGTGCGGGTGTATGAATCCCTGTTTTAAAGAATACTTAATGAAGTAAATCCATGGCTGGGACATTTGTTCGATTAAGACATTTGCTCACCTGAGTCGAAAGAGAAAATAATGCTCCTGAATAATGCTCCTAATAACGCCCACTTTAAAATTATAAAACCACTATATTATATTGTATAACAAAAAAAAAAAATATTAAAAAGAAGTATTTTTCGTACATTTAGTAGTACATTTCGCATTAAAAAGGGACACTATTATTATTACTTAAATAATTATTGAAATTTATTATGCTTCTCTCTTTTCGAACGACGAGCAGTTTGATCAGAGATCATTTGTCCATTGTTACCCTAGACTGCAGCGCTGACCCCCACATTTTTCATTACACAAGTGGATATATATTTTTCCGAGGATTGCATCTGGTATGCTCACACCTTTAACTTCGCCTCTCCTCAAACCTAGCTAAAGAAGTTTGCTTCTCAGCCTCGACATGAAAAGTTTCCGGTTGGGCTCATTTGTCAACATCTTAAGATGTTTATATCCTTAACCACCAGTACAATATCATTAGTAAAAGCAACACTTGAACCGATTGCATAAAAATGTCATCATAGTGTTAACCCCAGAAATCTTATTTAAAACTTGCTTTGAGAAAAATAAGAGACATGAACAACCTATTTTCTATGGAAATTAACTGAACAAGAATAACACCTGAAAAGTGTCCATGAATTGAAATTTACAGACAGTATCAATCAATGTCATCATTATTAATTTAACGAACTTAATAGGAATATTAAATTGAATCATAGCCTTAAGTAATTCATTACGATCAATGAAATCCCTACATGAGGCTTTATAGTAGACAAAAACAAATGAGGAATTCAAGAAATTGTATGATGTTAGTAAATGAGGATATGATTATCTGTGAGATTCATGATCCCTATCTGCGATTTTTCATAAGACGTCCAGTAACATGGTAAACAATGGTTTATCTTTTCAAACCGACAGTATCATCTATTGAAGACACAAGTTTAGCATCAAGTTCGAGAAAACTTATAACGATTGAATAATAGAATGATTCATTGATCCCACTGTAATTACATAGTATAGGATTTCCTGTTTTCTATATGTAGGACAAATAATGCGCTAATACCAGGTCTTCTTGTATCTGCTAATTAGCATTTCCCAAGAAAAACATTTTATTTTACCTTTTTTCAGTCGAAATAAACATCTATTAAAGAAAGTTATTATACATCAACGTAAAGGTAAATATCAACGTATCGCTTTATTTTATTAATATCACATTACAAAAAGTAATTTTTGTAGTATTTTGTAGTGAATGGTTGAATAATTCCATTAAATACTATAATTGCTTTACCATCAAATCATTTTTTCTAAATCAATAAAGATTATAATTCAAAGTGTTTTAATAATAAATCTTTGCATGTTGATTTCTTTATTACATTGAAAAGAAAATGATTTAACATGTTGCTATTTTTGAATGATTGGTACTTTTACCTCATGGCCATTTGTAACAATCCATGTTATAAAGCAAATTCAACATTTTTCAAGACCAATAAGAAGAGACTTGCCATTTTTGCTCTAGAATTTTTCATCACAAATTTGAACCAACACCACAATTTGAAGAATTAACACTCTCCTAACCACCTCCTAGATAAAAACTATTGCTTCAAAAAACACATGCGGTCTGATGACCAATCGGCTAGCCCACTGGCCTTTGATACCACAGCCTTCAGGTTCGAATCCTAGCGGTGGCATGGATGTTTGTTAATAGTTCAGAATCTAAAGTTAAACTAAAGTGGGTAAAAAAGGACCATAGAGCGACAAACCAAAAACCAAATCTAGAAACAATCAGAAAATTTTCTGTTATGTGGAATTTGTCGTGTTCATTCTCAGGGTAGAACATAAGATCTTGCTGTTAAACCTACTTGTTTGATTTCGAACCAGATTTGTCAACTGGGAATACCTAACGCGCTATCTATTTGAAGAAACTTCGACCCAACATGAAATAAAATAAAACCGAAATGTATCAGATGTTGACAAAATATATTTTATAATACTTTTTGAACTGATTTTTATTCCCTTTTACAATGATTCTTTAGCTGAAATGTAAAAACTATAATTAAAATAAGTAAAATAAATGAATAAAAAATGTACGTAAAATGTAATTAAAATTTGTAAAAATGTCTGAAAAAAGTATAACATAAAAATACTTGAATTCAGCCTTCTACTGTGAAAGGATATAGAAATCCAACGATATAGTTCTTTTAATAAGTGCAAGCAACATTTGTTCAATAGTTTTGATAGAAAATAAAAAAGCAAAAATGAAAGAACAGGAAAAAAAATTTAAAGCTTTAAGTGCATTAAAAGCATTGGTACAATTTTTAATTTCCGATTCAATTAATTTTTAAGTTGAGAGAGTTCTTACATTTTGATCTTGCGATAGTTCTCTACACAATTTTACGCTTTTGAAATAGTTAAGAAGCACATAAAGCTCTTACAAAAAATAACATTAATCATGAAATTTATTTGCAATCATAAAAAAGAAAAGAATTTGACAATCCCAAATCCAAATTAAATTCATTCGGCTTCGAATGTCAATTTAAGATTCTCAATAAGACGTTAGAACTTAAATAACTAAAAATCTTTGGAAACAACATTTCGAATATGATGGTAGTTTAAAACAGGAAAAAGAATGCCATAAAAGGAGTACTGATCAAAAAAAATGTGCAATTTTCTTCGAAAAACATCTTTCCCATCATTCAATCAATATTAGATAGTAACAACACCTTACCTCTGTGTTGCTTTTATGTGTTTCTTGAAACTACTTATATAGCTTTATTGTCTTCGTAACCATGGTTTATTTATTTTATTATAGAATGAAATATCAAATTAAAAGTAATTGTTTTAAACGAGGTATTATTTTAAATAACAGAGGGTGAATAAAATGCAATATAGATTGTCGTAACAAGTGGTGCTAGATTTTTCGTTGATGACTCTCTATGTTGACAGTTTGTGACTCCACCATTTCATTGAAATGCAGCTATCTTGTTTCCAGCTGCCCAAAGTTTACCTCCTTTTTGGTTTTTCATCAGCAGATGTTCATTTAACGAGGCCAGCGCAATGATTATTGTTAAATTAAAAATGTAAATCATTGAATTTAAAAAAGTACATTTCGGAGCTGATGGCCCGAGTGACCTTTGGTGCTCAATGCCGCAGGTTTCGGGTTCGAGTCTGGCTTCGGCCTGCATGGATGACTGTAGTGGTTCGGAATCACTAAAACCATTAGATCCAGTATAATACGGGATCGTAAGCGTGAAGGCGAGTGGATGAGTCCATCTAAGCACTGTATTCAAGCTGCACGTGCTCCTCTGAATTTGACAACGGTGCTTAAATGATGGCTGATGGTGTAAATGAGTAACAACGGTGCGTGAATAAATTTGCCAGCGGCACAGCCCCCACCATTTTTCAGTGCATAAAAGATTCAACTATCTGCCAGCTGCATTAGAACAACAACCTGTACCTGTTTTGTGTTCCTAAAATCCTGATTTGAAATATGTCTAAAATCGGTTTTATATTAAGAACGAGCTTTTACCTCAAACATAAAAAAAAAAAAAAAAGCATTGATATGTTTTCATCTCTTTATAATTTAGTATTTCTATCCCAATGGAAATTTTTAGCTGAAATGAATTAAAATAATAATAGATGATTAAATGAGAAAATAGATAATATATCATAAATATGAATAGAGGGAATCCATAATGAATAAATTAAAAATGAAAATAGGAATGAAAATACTTTATTGCAAATTCATTTTTTTTGTAAAAATATCGAAGAAATTGTATATGAATGCTTGAAGTCATAATATGTAAGAAAGTAAGTTAACAATTCATTACTATATTTCTTTTATAGAAGTTACAAACCTATTATTTACATTTTCAGTTTCAATTTAATAAAGCAGATGGTTGGAACCACTGAACAAAAATTAAGCATTTAGTACATTAAAAGTAAGATAATTACGATTTTGATTTTCCGTTCATTCAACATAGGTTCGATGGTTCTTACATTTTACTGATCTGCAGATCAGGTTCACTCATCAGATTTGCCATGCACGAGATAGTTAAAAAATTACAAACGCTTGCAAAAAAAATCATTTTCATGCCGAAATTTACAATTTTGTAATAAAAGAAAAGAATTTGCGACAATCCCAAAAAAATTCATTGGTTCAATTCCAACTTCAAAGGTTTATTTTTAAAAATGTCAGTAATAATAATTTAGACTTTCAAATGAATTTAAAAATCTTGCTTTTGAAACAACTTTTGAATGATGTTGAAGGATTTAAGTAGGAAAAAATCTCAGGAGAGGAATGCTTATAAGATGTTGATTTAAGAAAAGAAAAAATCTCTGCTTCTTCAAAACATCTCTTCAGTCCATTAATCTATATTATTTGAATGTTATCTTACCATTAGTCTGTTTGTTTTGTTATGATTATCATTTGAAATACATAATCACTTCTAAAGTCTAAATAAGCTTTCTTGTCTTTTTATGCTTCAGTTTATTTTTATTTGTACCCATATATTACAAAAATACCTATATCAGCAGAATAATATTATTTTAATTTTTTAAAATAACAAAGACAGATAAAATGCGTAATAACAATTGGCAGCTCATTGTTTTTAATTTTTTTTCCAGTTCTTCAATGATTCTCCATTTCAAAACGTCGTATCGTTATCATTCTCCATTCAAGAGATACATAAAAAAAAAAAAAAAAAAAAAAAATAGTGAAACTTATGCGATCGAGTTTTCTAGTGAGTTTTCATCATCATGCTCATATTTACGAAAGCCTGAAGAAATAGGCCGCTTCATAGTTAATTGTTAATTAAAAATTTGTTAATATATTTCAATATTGAAAACAAGCATATTTCAAGAACCTGATGGCCGAGTGACTGGCGCTCTGAGTGCTCGATGCAGTTCAGGTTTAAGTCCAGTGAATCCATGCATATCATTATTGAAGTGAGTTCAAGGTCGGCGCTGTAACCAAAATGAATCGTTGCCTTAGCGGATCCGTAGGGGGTTGCGGCGAAGTCAGTGTGCTCGCCCGATCCATAGCATATCTTCAAATTACACGAACCGCCTGGGAGGTGCTAAACCAAATAACAGAGGTGCATCGCGTTTTTATGGCGCAGATTAACTGCCTGTATTGCCGGCTGATTCAGAACAACGAAATAATGTTTGTGTTCTAAAAGTCTCTGATTTAAATATGTCATAACTGTGTTTTGCATTAAAACACAAAATATAATACGTATGTTTATAATTTAATTTTTTGTTACTGATTTTATTTTTAGGATTTCCCATTCTTTCCAATGATTTTTTAGCTGAAATATAATAATATAGGTAAATAATGAAAATAGAATTAAAAATCTACTTTACATTACCATTCAAAATTTTTAAATATCAGAAAAAAAATGTCTCACTTCACTTTGAAATTCAAGTTTATATTCATAAAGGATATACCATAGTTCAACGTACTCAAAGTTCTTTTATTAATTTCACCAAAGCTGCATTTCAGTTTTTGTAAAAAAAAAATATTAAGCCATTAATGCATTAAGCATTGTGCAATTTTGTTTTCCGATTCACGGTCAAATTTTTCAGTTAGATGAGTTCTGCCCATTTTGATCTCGCGATGGGTTCTCCGCTAGCAAATTTTAGGTTTTGGAAATCACTTCAAGTTTACTGCAAAACTCTCGTAGAAAAATGGTGCTCAATGAAACATTTCATTGTAATAGGAAAAGAATTTGTGACAATCCAAGAAAAATCCATTAAGTCCACTCCACTTCAGAGTTTAATTTAAAAATTCTCAATAAGATGTTAAGATCCTTAAATAATTAGAAATCTTTAAAACATCACGAATATGATGATAGAGATTTAAGTAGGAAAAAAAAGTATCAGAAGAATGCTTATAAAGATGTTGATAAAAAAAAAAAAATACGTACTTTTTTTCAAAACATCTCTCTAGTCCATTAATCTATATATTGATATTATTCTTTTCCGATTATTATTGTTTTTTATGATTATATTGGAAATGCCATAATCATAAAAAAATTTAAATAGCTTTACTGTTCTTTGTAGCCCTGGTTTATTTATTTTGTGACAGATATTACAAATACTATATCAACAAAAAGAGCATTATTTAAAAATTTAGATAACGAAGAACGAATAAAATGCATTAACAACTGTGTAACAATTGTTTTTAATTTTTTCAGTTACAATGAATTCTCCATTTTTGAATATATACTACATGCCATAAAATGGCGAAGAGTTTTCTGGTAGTTTTCATCATCATATATTCATTAAGCTTAAGAAATAACATTTTTACTGATTAATTGTTAATCTAAAAAAAAAAAAAAGAAATATTTTTAAATATTAGAAAGTAAAGTACATTTCCAGGCCTGATGGCTGTGACCGTAGCATATCTTCAAGCTACAGGTTTCGGGCCCCATGGGTAGTGCTAAATGAGTAACAGGGGGTGCATGCATTGCTTATGGCATAAAGATTAACTGTCTCTGTATTGCTAGCTGCATTAGAACAACAACATATTGTTTGTATTCTAAAAATTTGATTGAAAATGTGTTTAATAAATTTTATATTAAAAGACAAGGTTTTGCTATAATTACAAAAAAAAAAAAAAGTAATATATTTTAATTATTTATAATTTATCTTTTTTTTACTGATTTTTTTTTTTTCCCAATAATTTTTTTTGTATAATAATTATTATAATCATGTTATAATATAGAATTTTAATATATATAATGAACAATTAAAAATAAAAAGAAAATGAAAAAAAAATATACTTCAATGCAATTGAAATTAGTAAAAATATCAGAAAAAAAGTATAACATAAAAAATACTTGGACAGCTTTATAATGTAAAAGGATATAGAAATTCAACGATACTCAGTTCTTTTAATAAGTGCATGCTACATTTGTTCGTTTTGTTAAAAAAATAAAAAGCAAGAAAAAAAAGAACAGGAAAATTTTTTTAAAGAATTAAGTGCATTAAAAGGATTGGTTCAATTTTTAATTTCTCCGATTCAATTAACTTTTAAGTTAGATAGTTCTTCCATTTTGATCTGCGATAGTTCTCTACAATTTACGCTTTTGAAATTGTTAAGAAGCATAAAACTCTTGCAAAAAAAAAAATATGTTTCATGAAATTTATTTGTGATAAAAAAAAAAAAGAATTTGCAACAATCCTAAAAAAAGTCCAGTAAGTCCATTCCACCAGAGTTTTAATTAAAAAATTCTCAATGAGATGTTAAGATTTAAATAATTAAAAATCTTTAAAACCGCACGAATATGACGATAGAGATTTAAGTAGGAAAAAAGTATCAGAAGAAGATATAAAAATGTTGATTAAAAAAATAATACGTACTTTTTTTTCAAATCCATCTCTCTAGTCCATTAATCTATATTTAGATATTACTCTTTTCCCATTACTCTGTTGTTTTTATGATTATGTTTGAAATAGATATAAAAAACTTAAATAGTTTTATTGTCTTTGTAGCCCTGGTTTATTTATTTTTATGCTACAAATACTATATCAACAAGAGTATTATTTTAAATTTTAAATAACAGAGAATGAATAAAATACATTAGCAACTGTGTAACAATTGATTTTATTTTTTTTTCAAATTACGATGAATTCTCCATTTTAAACGTTTCTGACTATATACTCAGCCAGAGATGTACAAGCCATAACATGCCAAAGAGTTTTCTGGTAGTTTTCATCATCATATGCTAATTAAGCTATAAGAAATAAAATTTCTTAATGATTAA
Organism: Caerostris extrusa; assembly: GCA_021605095.1. NCBI lineage: Eukaryota > Metazoa > Arthropoda > Arachnida > Araneae > Araneidae > Caerostris > Caerostris extrusa. Next base: position 54,481 of record BPLR01003871.1, read on the forward strand.
TTGTTAATTTAAAAAAAATTGAAATATATTTAAATATTAGAAAGTAAAAGTACATTTCTGGCCTGATGGTCGAGTGACTAACGCTCTGGTGCTCAGTGGCACAGTTTTTTGGGTTCGAGTCCCGGAGGTGCCATCGATGTTAGTAGTGGTTCAGAATCCACTTTAAACCGTAGGTCCCGGTCTAATAGGATCGTAGAGCATTGTTGTGGGGGTAGTGTTACTCGCGTCCGTAGCATATCTTCAAGCTACATGTGTCCTCCTGGGTAATGCTAAATGAGTAACAGCGGTGCAGCCATTGCTTATGGCATAAAAATTAATTGTCTGTGTATTGCCAGCTGCATTAGAACAACAACATATTGTTTGTATTCTAAAAATCTGATTTAAAATATGTCTAAATAAGTTTTATATTAAAGACATGCTTTTGCCATAATTACAAAAAATGTTGTATTTTATTATTTATTATTATTAATTTAATTTTTATTACTGATTTTTTATTTTAATGATTTTATTTTTATCCCAATGATTTTTTTTTTTAGCTGAAATGAATTATAAATATAAATAATATGAATGATTAAAATATGAATACATATAAAATGAATGAGAAATAAAAAAAATAAAATTGAAATGAATAGAAAAAATAATAAATACATTTACGTCAATGCAATTAAAATTTGAAAAATATCAGAAAAAAGTATAACATAAAAAAAAACTTGAAATACAGCTTTATACTGTAAAAGGATGTAGAAATTCATCGATACTTAGTTCTTTTAATAAGTGCAAGCTACATTTGTTCGTTTTGTTAAAAAAAATAAAACGCAAGAAGAAAAGAACAAGGAAAAAAAACCTTTAAAGCATTAAGTGCATTAAAAGCATTGGTACAATTTTTAATTTCCGATTCAATTAATTTTTAAGTTAGATAGTTCTTACATTTTGATCTGCGATAGTTCTCTACAATTTTACGCTTTTGAAATAGTTAAAAACTGGAAAACTCTTGCAAACAAAAAGATTTTGATGAAATTTATTGTGATAAAAAGAAAGAAAAAAAATGTCCATTAAGTCCATTCCACTTGGGTTTTTAATTTAAAAATTCTCAATAAGATGTTAAGACTTAATTAATTAAAAATCTTTAAAACATCACGAGAATATGATAGATTTAAGTTGAAAAAAAAAAAGTATCAGAATTAAGTAGAAAAAAAAACATCTATAGTTCGTGTCCTATGTTTAGTTATTACTATTTTCGCATTACTCTATTGTTTTTACGATTATGTTTGAAATACATAATCCTAAAAACTTAAATACTTTATTGTCTTTATAGCCAGTTTATTTATTTTGTGCTAGATATTACAACTACTATATCAACAAAGAGGTATTATTTTAAATAACATATAACGTAAAATAAATTAACAAGTGTGTAGTAACAATTGATTTTAATTTTTCAATTACGATGAATTCTCCATTTTAAACGTATCTGACTATATACTCAGCCAGAGATGGCTGACGCTAACAGCAAGGCTTTTATTGTAGTTTTTCATCATCATATGCTTAATTTAGCTTAAAAAATAAAATTTCTTAATGATTAATTGTTAATTAAAAAAATTGAAATATTTTAAATATTAAGTAAAGTATATATCGAGGACTGATGGTTGCGGCCACCGCTCTGGTGCTGCGTTGCCACAGATTTCGGGTTCGAGTCGGCGG
>BPLR01003872.1:0-18616 GCA_021605095.1 Caerostris extrusa
TTGTTGGAGATGGATTTAAAAACATTAGAAAATTTCTAAATGGAAAATATATATGGAGATGGATTTTAGCAATATTGTTCAAAATGGAAAATTATATATGAAAGATGGATTTTAAAAATATTGTTCAAAATGGAAAATTATATATGGAGATGGATTTAAAAAAATATTGTTCAAAATGGAAAATTATATATGAATGGAGATGGATTTTTTAAAAATATTGTTCAAAAATGGAGAGAAGAAGTATATATGAAGATGGATTTTAAATATTGTTCAAAATCAGATTGATTTTAAAAATATTGTTCAAAATGGAAAATTATATATGGAGATGGATTTTAAAAATATTGTTCAAAATGGAAAATTATATATGAAGATGGATTTTAAAATATTGTTCAAAATGGAAAATTATTATATTGTTCAAAATGGAAGTATAACATATTAGTTTTAAAAATATTTTTCAAAATGGAAAATTATATATGGAGATGGATTTTAAAAATATTGTTCAAAATGAAAAATTATATATATGGAGATGGATTTTAAAAATATTTTCAAAATGAAAAATTATATGGAGATGGATTTTAAAAATATTGTTCAAAATGGAAAATTATATATGGAGATGGATTTTAAAAAAATATTGTTCAAAATGGAAAATTATATATGGAGATGGATTTAAAAAATATTGTACAAAATGGAAAATTATATATGGAGATGGATTTTAAAAATATCAAAATTTTCAAAATGGAAAATTATATATGGAGATGGATTTTAAAAATATTGTTCAAAATGGAAAATTAGGAGAAGATAATAATCAAATTCAAATGAGAGTGGTTAATCATACTAGAAAAACTTCTTCAATTATGGATGAAATTTGTGAACATGTAAATCAAAAACTGGCTAAAATGGAAGACTAACCAGGAAATAAATTCAGCTTAAACCAGAAATAAATTGATGAAAAAATTTCCAAATTTGCTGTAATCAATTTATTATATGCCCATAACTTTTAGATGAATTTGATTTCGGCAATAAGAAAAATTCGCATGGGATGAAAACCGGGCACCATTTGTAATAATTTAAAATTAAAGAAAATAATTAATTAAAATTATTTAATTCCAATGTATTAAACATGGCAAGGATCGTAAATCTATGAGATTATATTACTGCAAACAGAATCGTAAAAAGTTGTATTTATTTTTGGCAATACGAACCAGTATGTTCATTTAAATATTTTCAAATGAAATTTAAAATAACATTTGTGATTGGATAGAAATTCGTTTTTCGTAAAGACAGTGCTCTCAAGTATGTGGAAATATTGTGAAACAAAAGTTATATAACAATTTTAGACAACAAATGCATATTTGGAACAGTTTCTTAATTATTAACGTTTCGTCTTCCATAAATTTGGGATATGTTCTTTAAAATAATATCTTAAAATAATTAGCTTTGTACGGAAATTATGCAATTCCTTCAGACTTACTTTTAACTTCACATATCTGAATTTCATAAGAGACGAATATAAATAAGTGCGACATCATTAATTAATTGATGAACAATGAGCAAAATTCTAAAAGAAAGTACTCTTTTAAGTAATAAAAAGTAGAAAACAAATTAAGTCTAATTAACTTTATGGAGCTGCGGAATTATTATTTAATTACAAATAGCTGCGTATAAAAATAAAACTTAGATTTTTTCATAGAATGTATTTATAGAATCTTGTATGACGTTACATTTGATATACATATATATATATATATAAATTTAAAATAGTATATTTCCTCATGATTTGAAAGATTTAATCGAATACAGATTTTTAAGAATAGATTTACAAGCTAAGTCAAATTTAAGTGTAAAAAATTAATTTTTTATGGTTGTAAAACATTTATTAGGACAACTAGTAAATAAAAAAATGGGGAAAAACACAATCTGAAAATTAAAATAAATACTATTTTTAAGGTGCATAAAACGCTCCGTAAGGATAGTCTTATATAACATTATTTAACCCTATCCTTTGCTGCGTGATAGTGCCAATAGTTAAACAAATACTGAAATGTGGCAATATTAATGCACTGGCGAGTACAATAGCAATATTGTTGAGCAAAGATTCCAATTTAGAAAAAGTTTCAAATGTCTTTTCATTTAGGTCTGGAAATCAATTTTATAGATTGAGTGGAAGATATTTAAAAATCTCTATTCTTTCTTAGTTTTTGTTGAAAATAAACGTACTTATTACCTTATATTCGAAATATTATGCATTCATTTCATTGCACTGTGATTAAATTTTTTTCTCTTAAAATATATGCACAGAAAAGACTGTGCCTTTTGTACGTCAACAAATACGGTAGCACATTTTAAAGAAAGGATTACTTAAAATTTTGTTTTTAAATAATGGAGAATACCCAGGTATTTTCCCTTGCAATTGTTCGAAATAATTAAATATGTCAATTTTTGCACGGCAGTAGGGTATTGCTGTATCCTCTAAGTGTTGAAATAGCAAATTTATTTAGTTGCGTCCAAGGCATCTTACGAGCCATTTTAATAATGGGTCGAAAGGTCCACCATAATTTCTTAAACTATTTTATTGAAGTAGTGCTATCTATGTATAAATTATTGGTCTATATTTTCAAGATTATTATTTAGTATCAATAAAACCCTAATTTACCCTTATTGTCATTTTTTGCATTAAAAGTCATCTACACAATACTGACATTCACAATTGGAAACTTAAAAGCATAAATAGATAATATTTTACGAATTTTTCAGTTTCTAATAAGTTGTTTTCAATCAAGAATAAATCAACCAATTAGAATCAAACCATTAAGAATAAATAAATGTTGTAAACATTAATTCTATCATAAAAATGTATTACTAAATTAAGAGAATTTTTAATAAACTGCCGTTTAAATCTCCTCTTTTAAATTTAAAATGCTATTTTATTTTCATAAATGCCTCTATTTCAAAATTAATCGAATCTTTAACTTTGGTTAACTACTAGAAGAGACATTAATTTGAAATTCCTATTAACCTGAAAAGACGTACCTTACATAAATCTAGAATACTTCATTTTTTTAATTCACGCCAGTCTTTATTTTTGTACCTTAGAGGCGCAATTTATTCCGCATACTTTAGCTATCCAGCCCAAAGCAACGAACGACACATCCTCAACATAGAACATTGCATGTCATCTGTTCCCGAAAACTCAAAATAAATAAACCCCAATCCACAAAACTCCAAATTCTTCTTTCATCCATTTCTCTTTGTGTTCTGTCACATATCTGTAGGATAAAAAAAAGTGCAAGAAACCCTCCTGTAGCCTGGAGCATAAAAATTCCTCCTTCCAAAAGTATTCCATCCAGTGTTCTGCGTGTGTATTTTGCGTGACAGAACATCCCATTTACGAGGCCTCGTGACAATCTTCTGCCATACAGAGATTTCTCACGAGTTATTTAATTTAGCGTAAGCCTCCTGCAACTACCCTTAACGATCATCCAAACGACCGGTATGCGAGTGGGAGGGTCCACGGAATGGTCAGAATCTATTTGGGATCACCCGATCCTCAACATATCAAATCAAACCTCGGGATAGGCTTGTTGCGTGACCTGGGATTCCTCCAAATGAGAGACTGTCTCCCCCGGAAAAACCCCCTCACGCCCCTTGTCCCTGCAGGGGTCAGTACATCCCTCACTCCCAAGAGCATAAAATGATACATCTGTCGGCAACTCTTATACAAAGTTTTTTCGATCTTTGAACATTTGTTTCATTTTCTTTATTCGTCTAGATTGTCTTGTCTTGTTTACATTGGAGATCGACTTTGCATATAAAAAATTAGTTGATATATTTTATGAATCGAAACGCTTACTAACCGAGGATACAGAAGTAGAGAGGGAAATATTATTCATAATAATTAAGAAAAGAATTTTTAAATATATTTTAAAACTATTAATTAATAAGCATACTTTGTGTTTTATGTCCACAGTGAATTCTCTCTAATCCAACGTTTATGGAACTGGACACCTGTCGGCTTACAAAGAGTGTTTCGACTGCAATTTTTCAATTGAAAATATACACTGGATTGTATTACATCTGAACTTTAATGAAACCTAAGACGAAAACGTAATATATGTTGTGCGTGTGTGTGTATTTTATAATCGAATAAAAAAGAGCGTTGAGTAATAGCAAGTTAAAAACACAATATACTGAAGGTCGAAAGAAGAACTAACATAGGGTGCAAAGTGGGGAAAAAAGGGTTCCGAGATTTAACAGGAAATAATGAGTCATCACTAAGTCACATGTTCAAATAGGTGCGTTGGACTAGTGGGGTATCTGATTGGTGAATGTCTGATTAGAGATTCCAGTGTATTATCAAACGTTCACATTAAGATACGCATGTCGTCAAGGATTTTGTTAAATTAATTCCTGTCCAAAGTTACCTAAAAGTGAATTTTTGTCACGTTAGATTTTATATAAAATACCCTCGTGGAACAACCTAGTCAACTTTGAATCTGCTACATAGTTACCTTTACAGCAGCGAATGATCTCAAATCAAATACCCAGCGTTTGAAAACATCGTTAGTTTAATTACTCACCTTAAGATTTCACTACTTGTTAATGTTATTTTTACATATTTTCTATCGATGGAGCTCTAAAGAAATAATAAAACAAGAAGAAAAGAAAGACGTTACACTTATAAAATTCTCCTTTTAATGAAATCTGATACGGAATGTCAAAAAAAGTAAGTATGACATAATAAATGGAAATGGATTTATTATTGTAGCTGAAACTTTGGATCTTGAAAGCTAGTGATAATGATTTAAATGTGCCATATCAATAAAAAAAAGAAATCAAAAGAGTAACGTTTAGTAATAGGGCTGAAACAACAGTAGCTAACATTGAATGATTGAACACGTTGTTAAATAGGACCAGAAAAATGATTGTATTAAAGTTTTCCTTACTATTGGGCACCACAGGCTTCAGGTTCGAATCCTGGCGGTGGCATGGATGTGGTTCGGAATCCCCGTTAAACTGTAGGTCCCGGTCTAATAAGCCTAAAGTACGCACAAAATGACCGTAGATCAAAAAATCAAATAAAGCTATTTAAAGCGAAACCTTAAAGGTACCAAATCTACAATATTACTTATAATATTCCAAAGTATGAAAAAAGGTGCCTGAAATTTTGAGAAAATTGTTAACATTTCATGACAATGCATTTATATTCACAGACATAATTAATAATCAGACATAGTAAATATTTGCCGGCAAATTTCATAAAGAGCCTATTTCCTCAAATACTTCCCTTTAAATCAGGTTCGAACCTAAGCAGTAAAAGCCACAGCAAATCAGTATAACGATATAGTCACATTGAAATATTTTTTTCTTTGTGTGTAGATAGGAACAAACAGGGGGAAAAAAAAAAAATGGAAAAAAAGGGACTATTTGAAAGATCTTACAATTTGTACTATATCCCAATTGAAAATCCATTTTCTTCCTATGATTTTATACTACGCTTTTCTGTTTGAGCAGTGAATATAGAGTGGATATATGCAAAAGGATTTTCTAATTGTGCAAAGTGCAAATCTTAGCATCTAAATTCAATATTTGTTTTCTTTCCCCATTGTTTCTATTATTTTATGATTACTAACTGAAACCAAAAAACGTTTTATGCTTATGTAATACATATTTAACGTTTGCCAATTGCTGTTAAAGATTCTTTAACTAATGTAGCTAAAATAATTTTATTCATAAGGGTTAGTTTAAAAGTACACCTTATTTTAAAAATTCCAAAAAAATCTTTTTCTGCTTCTGTGACAAACTAAACCTTATTATTGGGTTGGTAAGTAAATAATTTCGGTTTTCGCAATGCTTTAAATGGTAAAAAACGAAAGAACTTTCTTGCCGACCCAATAAATTATTGAAATTCAAAAATATGGGTTTTCAGAGGAAAATTTTATGAATGAATCATTGAATGAAGTATATGGATATATTTTACTTCTATTATCAAATAAATATCTTTAGCACAACTCGAATTTTGTAAATCATTATAATAGAAACCATCGTAATAACTCTAATATACTTAATTTAATTAGTAATTAATATTTTATCTTAGATTGTGTTTTTCGTTAAAAAAGGCACACATTATTTGAATTATTTAAAATGAAAATCAAATCAAATGAAAATTTAATTCCTTTTTTTGCATTGTTTTACAATGCATAAGTTAATATGTTTATAATGTTTGTAAATTTTAGATTCTAGAAATTATGTATAATTTATAAAATTATAAATTTTTAATTTATAATCAATTTTATTGCTCTGCTTAAGAACAAAAATTACTCATTGTATTCTTGGAAAAGGATTAAGTTTGCATTTAAGAGTATTCTATTTCTGAGCAATTTAATAAATTTTTCAATATGATATCTAAGATATAATTCAGCCAATTTTTATAATTGAGAGGATACTTTAGTATCGAAACTGTTCTATTTTTGTACATTAGAAAAGAAATCCATTCTAGCTTTTTATATTTAATGTTTATATATTTATGTTTCTTCCTCAAATTTTTTAATTAATACTTATTTAAAGAGGTTATTACATGAAAATAAATCAGCTTTAATTTGATGCCATATTTTCGTATAATATTCCTGAAATAGATCAACATTTTTTTCTTTGTATTCGCAAACAAAGATTTCTATTCTAAAGTATTTTTCAAATTTAGAATTTTGACGCTATTTCCTCCACTATTTTTTTTATATTCATTAAACCATATGTAAACGGTTTAATAAGCAATTTTGAATTTTTATTTGAGAAAAATTGAGTGACACTATCACTAGCATTTCTTTAACATCAAAACCTATATTGTGAGTTTTCAAAAAGTACTCTAATGATATATTTAAAAAGTCATGTGTAATTTTTAAGAAATAATCTTGTAATTTTTAATCTATTAGCTGTTAATCGAATAGTACAATCAATAGACATTTTTTAACCATTAAAATAGATATCAGAAAATTTTTCGATGTAAATATATACTTAAAATATAATATGTGTGTAGTATTCTATGAATAACACAGTATTTATAATCTGTTAATGTTGAATTGAGTACCAAAACCATCAGTTGTTTTTATTTTACACTATAGAGGTGTTATGGATTATGATTTCGGAAGAAAAAAAATGAAAGGTCCTGAAATTCGTGATGTAAAAACTCTGAAGTTGAAACCTTAAGATCTTTTCGTATCTTTAGGTAAAAATGAAATAAAAAATGAGTAAATAACGTTTGACTGTGAAGTTAAGATAAGACAAAAACAAGGAAAAATGTCTTTGAGGAAAAGTCCTAGAGAGGCACATGCGGACTGTGATCCATCAATTAATTAGTTTTTCTTTTTCAATTCTGGAGAGAGTGGTCACATACCTATCGCCCAAGATCTTAATCTGCGTGACCAAGCGGGACACAAAATTCATGCCATCTGATTTCAAGCTGATAATTGTCATTGTTCCAACTTGCGTGCATTATTATCAATACAATACCATTGTTCTCAGGGGCGACCGAAGGCCACACCACCCCGCGTATTGTCTTAATTCTCCAAGTATTCCGCGGCGTTCCTCAAGGTCCGAAGGCTCGTCCTTGATCTTTCGGAAAGGACGACTGAAGGAAACAACACGTTAAAAGGAAGATGTGTGAGACCATAATCTATAACACGCAATACCACGCTCACATGTTATATAAAGTAACGCTCACCTAACTCGCCCGACTTTTCCCTCAATTGAAACTATTTCACCACTTAATATCAGCAGAGTCATTAGAAGATCCCATCTTGAACCCTCTTTTATGGCTCATTTAAATACTTTGTGCTAGAATTCATAATATAATTCCATAATTCTGTAATTGTATATTATTTATAATAATATATTTTTGTGTAACTTATTCGTATAGGCCAACTTAATATTAGTAAGAAAACAAGAAGCAACGATGGATATGTGATGTTCAAAAGAGTTTCGCTTCTTACTATTACTACAAAGTTGTTACTTGCTACTTGGTTACATGACTATTTGAGATCAAAGGATTTCACTGCTAATTCTTACATTGAATTAGTTAGACTACTACTTTACCACAAAGAGTTGGACTACTAACTGACCACAAAGAGTTTAACTACTTTACCACAAATAGTTAGACTACTACTTGACCACAAGGAGTTAGACTACTATTTCACAATTTGATATAAGTGGTTTCCCTTTAAAATTTTGTAAAATTTTTATTGTGTAATACTTTAAAATTTTTTACATTTAAACTTCAAATGAATATACTTTTGTAATTTTGTTTTTAGTAAGATCATCGAAATTTGATTGAACTTTAAATTTTCTTCTTTTGCTATGTCCAACAAATAGTTTTAAATTAATTTTAAATAAAATATTATTACCTTTATTTATAACTATAATACGATAACTAAATGTTAAATAAACTATCTCTCGTAGGGCTTTCTTGATATTTCCATTGACTGTAATGCAAGAGCTTGACTTTTGATAAAAGAAGGGTGTTGTCCACTTTTAAAATTTATTACCGGTTTCAAGTGTTCTCTATTGTATAATAAATTAATTTAAAAAATATTCTCTACAAATTAAAATTAATTTATTGTTATTATTTTCATGTTTACCTAATTTAAAGATGTAATACTTACTTTACGTAAAAGCTACTTAATGTGTTTAGGATTGGAATAAAAATGGATTAATTTTATAAATATATAAATAAAAAAATTATGATTTATAATGCAGGCAATAGAATTGAAATGCATTTAATTGAGGTAATGTTTCTAGATGTCTCAAAGGTAAAACTATGTCCGCTGAAACATTACAGTGGGGGCCGTTGTAGTGGCCTTATAGTGTTTTTCATTTGTAAGTGTGTAGTTTTACTTAATAAAGTAAAAGTGCTCAAAATAATAAGGAATATTTATGAAAATAAAGTTAAAAATTGATTAACTTACATGAATTTCATTTTACTACGCGACATAAAAAATGAATTTAAAATAAATAAATGCATTAGTAAAGTCTGATGTAACATGCCTTCTCAAATTCGATATCATCTAACATTTCGTCCGTTATTATTAGTCTCTTGATTTTTTTTTTTTGGGGGGGGATTTCACTGTTTCCACGAATTGTCTTTTTAAACATAAATTACGTTCACGTTAGATTTTGAAAAATTTAATTTCCGTAAAAGATTAAAAAATCTTTAAAAGTAGTTTGTTCATATGAAAGAAGTTACATTAATTTGGCTGAAATTGATTAATTCCTGATTTGCTTACATCAACTTATCCTCATGTTGATAAATATACAATTATTAATGAGCACAAAAGCCATTAAGAGTTAATAAAAATAATATTAAATTATTTGAAAATTGTGCAATAATTATAAGAAAATGTGTCCATAAATCAGAAGAATTATGTAACTTTTAAATGTCAAATGAGTGTCAATAGATCAATAGTTCTCAATAAGTTATTTCAATTCTTAAACATTAAGGTTGCATCAATCAAACTATTATTATTGTTTCCGAATACTGGTATTTTCCATCAGACATCAATCATCACTAGATCGGCAGCATTCCATTAGATTCAGCATTATCCAAAGTCAAGCAGTGCACCTACATTTTGTAAGCGCAATTTTAAATGAAGAGCCATAAGGGAGATCCAGGGCTCGTATCCCGTACAGATCTATCGTTTCCATCCTCTAAATAGATAGATGAACTCAGTATGTTTGTGCTTTTCTCCACCAAAAATGGCCACAGGAAATGGCACACAGAAGTAATAATTCAATTGAGATATTATTGAATAATTCTATTTGTATATGTGTAAAATGAAAAGCTGATTATATTTTAAAGCAATTTTAGTATTTATTTAGAGAAAAAAGGGCCTGATGGTCGAGTGGCTAGCGCTCGGTATCACAGGTTTTGGGTTCAATTCCAGCGATGCCATGGATATTTTTAGTGGTTCCGAATCCCTTTAAACAATAAGTCCCAGTCTAATATGATCGTAGAGCGTTGTGGGAGTAGTGTTCCTCGTGTCCGTAGCATATCTTCAAGCTACACGTTTCCCTGGGCAGTGCGAAATGAGTGTTACAACGATGCAGCCCTTGCTTATGGCATAAAGTTGGGTCTCTGTAGTGCTAGCTGCATTAGAACAACCGCATTTTGAGGAAAATGTTTCCAAAATGGACAAATCTAATGGATCCACTCTTATCCAAATATTAAGGTTCTCTACCGTGTCATTTGTGAATAAAGATGATATTCTTCATTTCTCAATACATTAAAAATGCTACTTTTATTCAATAATGAATAAAGAAGGTGATTAACAATTTTATTTGACATATAAAGCCTTTTTAGTTAGCCTTTAAAGTTAATATAAAGCCTTTTAATCGTAATTTTATACTAAGAATACCTTTCAAAACATTTTCTACAATTTCGAATATTTTACTTTAAGCACTTTTGAAATTTGGATTACAATTCATTTGTTTAAGAAGAGAAACCATCTTTTTTTTCATTCTCTATTGTCATTTGTTATAAAATATGTCTTTTCTTGCAACAAAATTTCAAAAAGTAAAAAAGAAATTAAGGTAAACGCACTTGAATGGTCACTAGTATAATATATATACATAAAGTCACTTTCATTTAAAAATGAAGGAGAACTTCTATTGAACTTTATTTTGAATTGAACCCGATTGCACAACCTCTTCCTGTAACAGCCCGAGACATCCGTGCTTGGAATGAAGCAAAGTTGACGGTTCGTGTTCAGTGCTCATTCGATGTAGCAAATGAGTTAACAAATCAAAGAAAAATTGCAAATAAATTTAAATCTTCTTTCTTGAATAATTTCCATAAAATGGGTCTCAGCATATGTCTACTAGATTTCCCCTCATACAGTGCGTTTTATTTTATTTATTTTTTTCGGCGTGCAGACTTACTGGAAAATCTTTCGATAAACATAATAGGTAAAACTTAAAAAGTAGAAAAATTTCGCTTTAAAAAGTGCATCGCTTTCTTCAACGTAATGCTAATATCCTTTCCTTATTATCTTTTCCTATGCTTTTACATTGCAAATTTTGGCATTTAAGTCACGTCAGGTCTATGATTAGGTTTAAAGTCAAGTTTTAGTATTGCAACAGTGAATTTTTTTTTGCAATAGAGAAATCCACTAGGATATTGTTTTTAATACGAAACTACATTTACGACAACTACACAATGCAGTTTTCATCCTAATTACTGGGGTATTATTTGTATTGTCAAATATTTGCTTTAAGTACAATAGTGCAAGTGCATTTATTGGATTACTCTCAAAAATTCACCAATGATTTAACTTAATCTCAATAGAATCATTTAACAAAAATAAATAGTCAACAAACATAATCCATTTTTAAAAAATTAATATTTAACCTTTAAAGTCATGATCTATTTTTACACATATTTGATTTCTTATAATACTTTCTTAAAGTATGGCATTCTTCATAAAGTATCATAACACGATTTTGCTCATAATCAGTGGTTATTATTTGTATTGCAAATATTTTTAATCCCAGCAGCAAAATTATTAAGCAAGTTAGCAACTTATCAAGCAGAATGATTGTGTTATTTCAAATGCGAAAAACCCTCATATCGCATTTGAAACCTCAACCAACTTTCAGTATTCAACCAACTTTCATGCCATTCTTGTTTACTAGTGTCAGGGAATCAATCAGTCTTACTTTCATCACAGTTGGGCAGGTTGCGTGGATGTTTTCCTGGTTTTCTTCCGTGTGTCGCATAAAGATTATTTTCCTTTAAGAAGTCGTCCAGAATTTTCTCCTTTCTATTCTCTCATGAAAAGCTGGTAAGAATTAAAATCTTTTAAATCAAGCTGTAAAGAATACCGTTAAAAGAAGAGAAGATGTTGAGATTTTCATTAATTTCACAAAGAATGGCCAAATTATTATGTACATTTGCATGTTATTTCTATGGAAAACTGTACAAATTGATCTTCGTGTATTTTAATAAGTGACCTTGGAAGATTATTACCATATAAACTTCCTTGTCTTTATCGAAAAATCTGTGATATTTGAGAAAACAAAAAATACTTAAAAATATTAATGTTGAATGGGAATAGTATGCTTTAGGTGTATACTAATTTATCAGAAAAATTATAAATAATAAGACACAATAACAAGACATGTACAAGTATATTATTTTAAGAGTTAAAATTCTTTATAGCATTTAAAAGAATATTTAAAAAATGTAAAATGTTTTTTTTTTTTAAATCACCAAAAATGTAAATTAATTTCATTTTTTATCATTTATCCAAAAGAAATGTTATCAAAGATAGCCCATTTTAAGAAAATTGACAAATTATCTTTAAAGTTATACAATCATTTTTTACGCAAAGATGATTTTTTATAATGTCAGAGAGAAGCTGAGTCGTTCTTTCTATGGATAACATGCAAGCGGTCACTCAATATTGAATGCAAATCGTAACTTCTCATATATATTTTTTAATTTTCGTATTAAATTTTCGTAGAATGCTTGAAAAATTTTAATTCGTAATGAAGTGCTATATTAAAATATTAGTTTAATTAATTTTAATAATTTACAGTTTTAAAAATGTTTTTCAACACATTCTCTTGGTATTCAATACTACTATATAATCTTAAAGTACCATTATACAATTGAAATTCTATATTTTCCTAACTATATTTCATTATTATTTTTCTTTTCCTGTATATATATATATTCTTTTTATAAAATTCAAAATTTACAAATCTTCTTCTAATCTTAATCTTATAATCTTCTTCTGAAGTATAGCAATTGACAATTGAACATTATTAATGAGAGTTGTAATTATAGATCAAAAAATACAATTTCAATAACTAAAGTATCATACCATTTAAAATTATACTAAAACATTGTACTGCTCTTCAGAAATCCAATAGCCTGTAATTCTAATTTGTAAACTTCTTTCCACGTGAAAGGGAAGAATTAGTTGGGGTGGTGTTTGACTATAATGTTAATTAACTGTAAATTAATAACATAAATTTATTGGTACATATTTAAATAACATATTGCTTTTAAATGCCAGACACTTGATCTGAGTTAATTCATTTCTGAAATAACCTATATGCCACAACAATATGATGTTGATACAACCCATCAGGATTCTTCTCCTCTTGATGAAAGACTTTCCAGTCTGTAGGTTTATCGTTTCCATCCCTGGCATAGAAGCACGAACTTTTGATTCAACTTCAATGGTATCTTCAGCAAGTTCTCTCTGTTCGGAAATCCAATGCTATGTCAACCAGACTTCTCTGGATGCATTTAATAAGCATAATATTGGAGAAATAAGTTTATTCTCATTGCTTGTTTTGTAACACTATGCACTTCGTTATCACACACACACACACATGCCATGATAAGAAAAATCCAATCCTCTCTCTATGAAGCAATCTATTTGAACATGATTCTATTTTTAAACCTCACGAGACACCTGACTGCTACTTTTGACATCAAGTGTCAGATAAATTTCGTTCCCTTTCCGGGATCCTATTCTCGAGCTTCTTTAATCATCCGTTCCCTTGAAACCGAATCCACCAGATATTTTAATGACACGACCAGCACCCAAACAAGGCATTGGAATCACTTAAAAGTTCCGCTACTACTTAAGAGATTTAGTGAATGAGAGAACAGAAAGCTGTAAATAACCGATGAGTCACTTAACGAGCCGTGAATCAGACAATAAATGTTCTTTTTTTTTTGCTCCACCCTCGATAATTACGGAACCTGTTTCACTCTCTTCCCGAGCATCCGCATGTCAGCTGCAGAATTAACCCTTATCAACGCCTTGCTCTCGGGTGACGTCATCTACTCACCCCCATTCCCTACGATTTATTTCCATCACATCTCTTTGAAGTTTCCCCTCCGCAATTGACCTATCTATTGAATCTATTGACCGTTAAGGAACTCTTCGGGCTCTTCGGTTACCAATCGGAACAAGCCTCTCGTTAAGGAATTGCTATTCAATATCCCAATCGGTTGTTAAAACTGCAGAGTCCAAGTTGTTAAGAAAGACCTTGTTTGGCAACGTCGTCGTCAACTGTTTATCTTCGACAACGAACTTGTAATGATGTCCTCGGTGTTGCAAAGTTGGTATGTCGCGGTTTTCTAATTTTGTGATTGATGGAAGAAAAGTCATTTGCACATGCGGATAAGCAAGTCTTAAAGAAAATTAAAACATTTAATGGAAAATGCAACGTCAAAAAGTAACAGATCGTCCTCTACAAAGTTTATACAAATCTAAATATAGTAATATGGAAAACGTGAAGGATTACTATCAGCTAAACAGTTTTGATTTTATTGATTTATTTAATGTTTAATGGATCATTCCAATTACTTCGCAGTTTTATCTGATTATAGTTCTGGTTCCAGTAGACCATGAAAGTTAAAGAAAAGAGAGAGCAATTAAGTGAAAGCGTTTTGGTGAGGGATTGATCTTAAGATTTTAAAATATCTAATAGAAAAGAATATTAGTTTTAAATTTTAATACAAAATATTAAATACTAGATTAACATACTTAACGGAATCATAATTTTTTTCTTAACATGCAACTTCATGATGCTATTTTGAATAATTAGTACGATTATTATTTAACAGGAAACAAGTAAAAATATCTTTTTATTATTACTATATTTTCTATTACAAAAGAAATGAAAGGAATCATGCTTGAAAATAATTCCAAATATTATTAGGTTTTTTTAATGAAAAGAAAAAAAAAAAGTTTTCTTTAAAAATTTTCAAAATAAACGGAATATATTGTATCAAGCATTCGAAATCTATTTAATTAAACTAAACTGGAATTGAAATTTCCTCATTGCAATCAAATAATCATTAAAACCGTTGAATAGTCAGTTTTAAAACGAAATTAAAAGTATAAACTCCCATATTTTATCAGTTTAAATCCGAAAAAGACTAAATCAATCCAATATTATATTGCTTACTAAAAAAAGATAAGAAAAGACAGAAGTACAAATACTGAATCAAAAAAAAAAAATTTACTATGATCATTCACTACCAGATAATGTTTAATTGAACAAGAAAAAAATCTAGTTTTTAAATCTTTTCAGCATGAAATCTCCTGCTTTCTCAACTGTACGATTGAGTGAGTTTGGCGGAGTTAATTTTCAAGATCACTTAAATGCTATAGACCGATTACTGCAATGATTGGAAGATATTATGCAATTATCCGGAAAGAGCTTGGTTCTTCTTTTTTTTAATGCACGCAATAGACTTTTAATCTGGAGCACGCAGATGATGAAATTGGAAGTTCTTGTGGCCGATTATATGTGCTCTGAAGTTAAGTAGTCTGAGCCATCAAGTTGTAACCTGTTGGCCTTTTCTGTCTTCCTTCCTCGGATGACGGTTATTAAGGTGCCCTTCTACGTCGAGCTCAGCAGCAATTTCTAAATTACAAATGCTATCAATGGTCAAGTCAATACGTATGATCTAGTCGAATTATGCTAATTATCTCCTGACTTTGCTCGTGTAAAGTGGCGCTTTGTAACCAATAGGAAAAATCGAGGCGCCAATTTTCTTGATCTGTTGCATGCCTAACTACCCTTAAATATGCAGGGGGAGACCCGTTTCACCGTGATTACGGAAGAGAAAAGATGAAAGAGGATTGGAACAAGCTTTTAAAGGATGCGGTAAAGCGATAGATCGTGTCTTGGATTTCACCAGAGTTGGCTTTTATTCAAGAGAGATGTTTAAACCTCAGTCAGGTACGACAAAGTTGGTGAATATGGAAGGTTTGTATCCCCATCCAGACAGACTTCTGTTTTCCTCAAAAGACAAAACTTGAAAAGAGTTTTCCATGTTCTTCAGTGCAGCTCCTTCCAAAAACGCATTGGATTTTGAAAAGAAATATATGCATATAAGAAGAAGGGACATTGTGATAAGGAGGGAAGATATATTGAACAATATTTTTATTATGTTCTTCATTTGCCTACTACCCCCACAGCTTTTAACATCTGAAGAAGACATTTGTAATTTTGAATCTTAACAAGGAGTATATTAAAATTTCAGAGTCAATCCCATTTAGCAGAGTCATCAAATTTGTTCCTTGGAAAATTCATTGGCATAAGTAATCCATTATAAAAGCAATTATGTGTTGAAAATGCCAATCATCTTCAGAATTTTATAAAATCAGACATTTTCCTAGTATCCTCAATTTAAAGAATGCTTGTTCCTTCCTTGTATGGTTAGATCTATTCAAATTAGAAATATGCACCATATTTCAATACATCTTCGTTTGATAAATTTGAATTTAAATACTTTACTTCATATTTCTTTCGCATTGGGGTAGTCCTTCATTTAAAAAAATGAAGAAAAGCTTTGGTGTAAAATTAGAATTTATTGCGCTGTTCTATGGAAGTGAGCAATGTAGAAATAAAAATAACAGAAAGTATAAATAATGTCCGGTCCCAGAAGTTGTAAATCATCTTCGGCACTTGTTCTTGAATGTTTATGCAAAACTGTAAGACATTTTTAGAAATGGATAATTTTCTCTTTCGTATAAGATATTCTGCAACGTCTTGAAGTACAATGGTTTATGAGCGCTTCCTGCTTCTTCAGTGTTGATTTATTCATTAAACCATGACTACGTTTTCCGGCTTTGAACTTCGGAGGACTTTGACCTGTGGTACAAAGCTATGAGCTAATTCTGTACGAAAAACTCGCTTGACATAGAAAATGGCATTCGTATTACTTCTCTTTTGTTTTTCAGTTTCATCAAATTTAATGGAAAGAAAAGAAATGAATAGAATAAGTTCTTTATCTAATGATATACTTACTGGAATTCTCAAAATAAAATCTGAATCTCATTTTGGTTATTCTAACGAAACTTGGATATTTTGAAATGGTGAGTTGACGTTTTGATTTGTGTTTTTCTATATTTCTTATCAACTGAACTGTAAGTTTAGGAAAGCAAACTTTGCATGTTTAAAGAAATTTTCAAAATGTTCATTGTAAAAGTCAGGGATAATATATGGTAGGTGTTTGGCTATGAAGTCATGACCTTTATACCACATATTTCTCTAAATAATTCAATTGTGAAGATTACATCAGTGCATGTGTTCACCATATACTAAAAATTATCACTGTTAATTTTATTATAACGAAATTGATGTTTGACTAACACTATAAAATAATTTAGTAGCTTATATTATGTTCCTTTTTCATATGTTCCTTTTATTGATATACTAATGAAGAGAGGGCCGTTTCAAATTTTGAGGACAATTTAAGGATATTCAAATTCAAGTGACATAAACTTAAAAATATGCAAGAGCCCTCTGTATTGCATTGTCTATTAATTAAACCTACTACCCTGTTTATTTAGTTAAAGTAAATTATATTACGAACATTCCATGTTTAATTCAGAACAATTGTTTCAAATTGTCGTTTCTCTAGCTAACAACACAAGAGAATTTTGACGACAATGACTTGAAAATAAACAAGAATTTATTGGTATCGGCCACAACTCTTTCCCTCTTGAAGAATGAAAGGTATGCGGAAGGTTATGGTAAGTAAACTATCGAGATATTTTTATAAAATAACATTGGTATTGGTGTAGTGTGGTAGCTTGTAATTTATGATAAACATAAAAATAAATATATTTCCAAATTTTCAGAGGCGAAAGGAAGGGGGAGGAATTGTAAACAAGTAATTCTGGGGTGTAAGAAGGATCATAATAAAACGTTTTACATCAAGGATTTGAAATATGAATGTTAAAAGCAACCCGAATATTAAACTACAGCAATCCATTTCGACGGATAACTTAAGCTTCATTTTCTTATATTCGAAAGTTCCAACCGGGCTCTTTTTTGGAGCTTGCTAAATCCACTGCACAATCAAATACTAACATGAAATATGTCACAGTCATTCAATTCTAACATATAGAACATAATTAATTTCTAGCAATTTAAATCAATTATTTTGTTTAAGGAAATCATGTTTATTAGTTGTACTATAAGATAAATTTAAAAAAATTAATTAAACAACTAGTTGCCGAAATAATTCTTTTTCAACAATTAATAACTGAACCAGATATAAATGTGAATCTAATCATTAAGGCAAAAGTAAAAGGAAACACTTTCATATTATGCACTCTATTTCAAACTAACAGGATATAGGAAATGTCATGTTACTATAACTAAATATAAAAAATGTCTAATTTATTAAAAGCATTCTACCAAGAGCAAATTTTAAAAGAAACAGAGCGTCTTCTTAAAAATATTAAATTGAAAACAATGTTGTAAAAATAAAATATGATACATTTTGCAAAGGTTGTACTGAATCTCATGCCAGAGCCACACTTAAATCTGGAAATTTAAGAGATTAATTTAATAGATTAAGAGACAAAATTTAAAGAATTGTTTAAAGGAAACATTAAAAATAATTTGAATAATGTCTAAGGAAGTGATTTTGAAGAGATTTGATTTGTATTTTGTTTTTAATTTCCTTATTATTTGAATTTTGTTCATTCATTTACATTTTATTTCTATATCCTATCAAGCGTGCACTCCAACATTTTGGTTTTGAACCCTCTTTTTGCAAAAGGTAAATACTACAGCAGCTATGTAA